>VZUI01069479.1:0-12699 GCA_013401135.1 Cettia cetti | reverse complement strand
GAGAAGGGAGAAGGGAGAAGGGAGAAGGGAGAAGGGAGAAGGGAGAAGGGAGAAGGGAGAAGGGAGAAGGGAGAAGGGAGAGGAAGGGGAGGGGAGGGGAGGGGAGGGGAGGGGAGGGGAGGGGAGGACACTCAGTCTCCAGCTGGGATTGCTCCGTGTTCCACCCTGGCACTCAGCTCTGGGTGAAAATCAGATCATTTGGAGGCCTTTTGGGGACCTTCTCCCCAGAGCAGATTTTCCAGCCTCTAAACCCATCCCTGGAAGTGCCCAAGGCCAGGATCACAGGGCTTGGAGCAGCCTGGGATAGTGGAAGATGTCCCTGCCCACAGGGATGAGCTTTAAGGTCCCTCCAACCCAAACCTTTCCACAATTCCCTGATTCTAACTTGTACTTGTGGCTATTTCCTCTGATATTCCCAAATGGACTTTTAGGAGTGGAAGTTCCTCAGCTGGATGCATCAATGAGGATGAACACCAAGACAATCCCCTTCCCTGCTCTCATCCCAGATTTCCTTGCAGAGATCCCTCCTTCCTCAGCCACCAGCTCAGACCTGTTCTTTGTACTTCAGCACCCTGAGCTTCCTTCTTCAGACAGTAATTCCCCAGCCTGGAAAGGGGAGTGCAGTTTTCCTTATGGGAATTTTGCCTTTTTCCAGACTGAAAGGAACACCCAGCCCAGCCCAGGTGACCCCACAGAGCTCAGTGGTTGCTGCCACTTCCTTTTTTATCAATTTGCGCTTTTTTCTCTATCAGATGCACAACTGCCTCCAGCCCAGCAATGACCGTGGCTAATTAGAGTCCCAATTAGAGGCCATTGCTAATTAGAGCCTTGGAATGAGGTGGGAGCTGCTGTGTTGGGGCAGAGCAGGACTTTTCCTGACTCATCCTTGCTGCTGTAATCACGGGGAAAGAAATACCCAGGAATGGTGGGAATGAGGCAGGAGTGTGGGACACCTTCCCCAGCACCCTCCCAGTGCTTCCAGCCAGGGATTTTCCATGTCCTTGCACCCTCCAGCTCATTTTCCCAGCCTCTCCCAGTGCCTGCAGCTCTCTCCACTCAGGGTTGGCTGTTTACTCCCACCTCATTCCTGACCTCCCCACCAGTCCCTCCCCTCTTCCCAGCACTTCTCATCCTGGTGCTGCTCCTTTTCCTGACAGCCTTTGGAGCAGGGCACTGCTGGAAGCATTTTGGGACTCCCTGCACAGCCTGTTCCAGGAATTCTCCTCTCTTCCATACCCGAGCACTTGGCCGCCTCTTCCTCGGGGAATCCTGGACAGCCTTTTGCCTTTTCCCACCTTTCTGAGGCATTAGGGAGCACACAAAACCCTCACAGATCTTTTCTGATGGATATTTCCATAGTTTTCCACCCTCCAGCACCACTTCTAACTCAGCAGCATCGTTCCTGCCTTTCCTGAGGAGTCTGGAGCACAAAACCAGCTTTGAGGATTTATCACCCCCCATTCCATCTCCTGAATCCACAATTTTTGCTCCAGGCTCCTCAGATTTGAGCATCTCTTTGGATGAAGGTTAATTCCAGCCTTGGAAACTCCGTGTTTGCTTCCACAACCAACAACAATGCAAAGAATCCCTTCCAAGGCCTCATCTTCCCTGATTGCTCTGTGGATGTTCCCAGCATTGGCTCCGGAACATTTTGGCTGCTTCTCCCATGTATTCCAGGAAAATCTGCTCTGTCCCTCAGCTCCTCCTCTGGTTCTTTCCCTGTGGCACTTACAGGGAGCTCAGTGACACAATCCTCATGCAGGGACACAGCACCATCATTGTCCTGTTCCGGTCCAACCCCTCTTCCCATGGAATTTCACTGCTTTGTTCCGGGATGTTTCATCCAATCTCTGCCAGACCTCCCCTGGCTCAGGGCACCCCAGTTCCCAAAATTCCTGCATTCATTTAGGACCTGCCAATCCTCCCCCTTAGTTCCCAAGGGCTCTTTCTTGGAGATCTGGAATACATCTGGATTTTAATCCATAACTTTCTCCTGTGGGCTGAGTTTAATCTTGGCCATGCAGCTCCAGTGCCCTGCAGAGCTGCGACACAGGGTTTTATATATTTATTTTATTTTAATATTCTTATATATTTTAAAATATTTATATGTTTTTAAAATATTTTTATCTTTATATATTTTTAATATATTTTAATTATATATTTATCACTTTTCTACAGCCAATTTTGTCACCCAGCCAGGAGACCCCTCCCAGCCTTGCAGGGCTGGATGTGTTTTCCCTGGAGCAGAAGGGGCAGGAATCACAGCAGGAATCCGTGACCTGCCACGATCTCCTGGCTCCAGGGGAATGTTCCAGAGATTCCCCTGGGATGTGGCAGCAGCAGGAGGCAATCTGGCGTCAGCAGCTCAGCCCCTCCAGTGGTGGCCTCTGGAATTTGTCACCCTGGCCTCCTGGCACCACCAGGGCTGGACATTCAGGGAATCATGGAATTGTTGGGGCTGGAAAAGCCCTCTGAGGCCGAGTCCAACCTTTCCCTCAGCACTGCCAAATTCACCTGTCCCCAAGGGCCACATCCCCACATTTTTGGATACTTCCAGGGATGGAGACTCCACCTGGATGATGACTCCAGCCTGTCCCTTCCTCTCCCAAGCCACCAGAGTGAGGAACCTCCCCAGCACACCCACGGTCATCTCCAGGAGCCCTGATTTGATCCCTTCTCCCTTCAAGCCTGGTTTCAGGCTGAGCTCTGCCCACCCCCAGACCCATAAAAAGAGAATTCAGGGATGATTCCTCCCAATCCCTTTTCCTGCCTCACTCCCTGGCAGGGCTGCAGAGGCGCCGCTGGCGCCGGAGCCACTCTAACCAAGCAGAAGATGTTCCAACAAGCAGAGCCTGTGGAAAAACAGCCCTCTCATTTCACAGGGAAGCAGATCCCAGACCTGGATTTCCTGCTCAGTGGTTTGATGTTTGTCTTGTGTCACGGACTAAGTCACTCGGGAAAATCTGTGTCACCTCCCTGCCACCTGCCCCTCTGTCACTGCTGGCGGGCACTGCGGGGAGGGATGCTGCCCTCAGGCTCCTGGAGGGATTCCCTGCTCAGGAAATGCCACCAGTCCCTCCAGGGACAGAGCCAAGAGAAGCTGAAAAATGTGGGAAAAGCAACCAGAGGCAAGGAATCATGGAATGATGGAATTGTTTGGGTATGAGGGACTTTAAAAATCATCTCCATGCCATCCACTTCCCATGGGCAGGGACATCTTCCACTATCCCAGGCTGCTCCAAGCCCAGCTTGGCCTTGGACACTTGCAGGGATCCAGGGGCAGCCACAGCTGCTCTGGGCAAATCACTAATCCCAAGGGATGCCTGTGCAGAGGCAGGAACCCCTTCTCCATGGAGATACCAAGGGATATTTCTGGTCCCACCAGAAATTCTGTGCCCCACACCCTGGCCTGAGTTCATGGCACAGGATCAAAAAATGGGTCTTGGAACTGGATGGACTCTGAGGTTCCTTCCAACCCAAACCATTCCATGATTCTGTGATTCTAAACTCTAAATTCTGAAACAGAATTCTAAATCATTGTGAAGTGACAGAATCATGGAATGGTTTGGGTTGGAAGGGACTTTAAAGACCATCCCATTTCCACCCCCTGCCATGGGCAGGGACAGTGTCCAGGATTTTGTGTGACTGAACCTGTGCTGGTCATTCACCCATGGACACAGCCCAGACTGCTTTCAAGGGAAACTGAGAAGTCTCTGGAAAATTATAAATGTCTTGAGGGAGCTGGGGGGCAAATCCTGGAGAAAAGGGGCATCAGGGGGGTCCTTGTGGCTCTGCACAACTCCCTGACAGGAGGGGACAGCCGGGGGGGGGGTTGGGCTCTGCTCCCAGGGACAGGGACAGGAGGAGAAGGAATGGCCTCAGGCTGGGCTGGGGAGGCTCAGGGTGGACAGCAGCAGGAGTTTCCCCATGGAAAGGGTGCTCAGGGCTTGGAACTGCCCAGGGAGGCTTGGAGTGCCCATCCCTGGAGGTGCCCAAGATAGGGCTGGGGGTGGCACTCAGAGCTCTGGGCTGGGGACAAGGTGGGGATGGGGCACAGCTTGGACTCAGTGGGTTGGGAGGGCTGTTCCAACCTCAGTCATTCCATAATTCCATCCTGAACTGAACTTTCTGGGCCATGATTTCAGCTGTGAGCTTATTTTGAACAGGCTCTGCTTCCAGCCCTTGGGCTCATAGGAAGATGGATCCATGAAGAGACAGGAAGGGATTGGATCCATAAAGAGATGGGATCACATCCATCTCCTCTCCCACTCCTCACCTGGTGGGAAATGCCAACATGTCGCCTCTCTTGAGACATTTGCTCCACTCCCTTCCCTTCTCCCCGAGCTGGGCACTGCCCCACCCTTCCCAGAGCAGCCAGGCCTGCCCTCCTTGCCAGAATTCCCATTCCTGCTCCAGCCATTCCCCTGCCAGCTGCAACAGACACCATCCACTCACTGTGCTTCCTTTGGAGCTGGCTTCCCACGGATTTGAATTGGATGCAATCTGCCATTCTATGCATGAGCATCATGGGACCCTCTTCAGCTCCTCGCATTCAGCCCCTGATTTGGCTCTCCTGAATAATTTTTATCCCTACAAATATTCCAGCTCCCTATTCACAGCCTTCCCTGAGTGCTCTGAGCAGCCTGAATGCCATCAGAGCCCCCTGCATGCTGCCAGGGCCTCCAGCCTCCTGCAAACAGACATCAATCCATGGGCCTGCCCCTTCAGCCCTTAAAAAACACCTTTCTATAGGTTATGCATGTGGGAATTCACTCAAAATGTGCCAATCCTCATGTAAAATGTGGCTGCTCCATCCCTGGAAGTGTCCAAAGCCAGGATGGACTTGGAGCAAGCTGGGATAGTGGGAGGGGTCCCTGCCCAGGAGGTGGGATGGGATCAGCTTTAAGGTCCTTTCCCACCCAAACCATTCTGGGATTCCATGACTTTCAGGGGTACTGACTACACATCACCCTGAGCCACTCCTGCCCTGCCAATTACTGGGGGAGATTTAACAAACACAGACACTGATTGGGAGAATGGTCTTATTTTTCTGTGAATATAAAGACAACACAAAAGGAAAACGATACATCCAATAAAACCATGCTCTTGGCTTTAGAGACAACCAAAGATAAACAAGGTAATGCACCTGATCATTACAGTACAAGAGAAAGGACAGGGATTGAGAAAGATGCTGATGACTTTTTGGGCTACCTAAAAACAGGCCAGACAAAATTAAGGGAATAAAAAGCAGTTCTATTTATTGAAGGGCCTTCAGGTACATTTTGGGCAGACAAAGCCCCCCAGGGCTACACCCAAAAATGGATGATGGGTCATGGATTTTTTACACTTTTATAATTTTGGTCCATTTGCATATTGGGGGTTAATCTTCCAATTACAGCTTTAGGTAATGGAATAATTTACTCCAAGTTTGCTCCCCTCCAGCTCACTTTTGTTTACATTTCTCAGGCCCTGAAGCAGTGAAGTGTCTTTGATCCCCAGGCCTGGAGAAGAATTGTTGTGTCTGACCAAAGTGGGAAAGCCATAGCTAACACTGTGTATGGAGATTAGAGTTATACATATATATATGTATATATTATATAAACATATATATGTTTATATATAAAGAATTGCTGGATTACATATATATGAAAAATATAAAAAGCTAAAATCCTAAGGCATCATTCCATCACCAATTGCCTAAACACTTCACCATCATCCAGAGTCTGCAGTTGCTGGGGAGCCCCATTTCACAGTGAGGACCTGGAGATCCCTTCCTGGCAACTGGGGAAATCCTACACCGTGTGTGCACCCATTGGTGAGGTCTCCAAAATCATCCCAAAAGTGGGTCCAGCTTTTATAGGTCCAAATCAACAAGTTGAAGTATCTTGATGATATTTTTAGCACAAAAACTCCTGGATCTGATGGCACACGGCCTGACCAGCAGGGCCAGGTCTTGGCCAGGGCCCAGGCCTCAGCTGGGAGGGTTTTCCCCTAAAATACCCTACAAACAAGCCTCTATTCATGCCAGTTGGGCAAGTTACTTTAAATGATACATTTCTTGCAGACACAAGGATATGAAGGCCTAGCAGAAGCATCGTTGTAATCTATTTTTAGCTAAATAATATTGCTGGTGCTAATCACACAGTGCCCAGGATTCATCCTGCAAGTCTGCTCTGGCCGAGGCCTGCTCAGGCCTCAGCGCATCAAAACCCACTCAGGGAGTTTGGAATTCACCTCTGAACTTCCACATTTTTGTTGAGGAATGATCAATAAAGCCCCAAATAAATCTCTTTCCCCCAGATCTTCATTCCAGCAGCCATTGAAGGTCTCCCACACCGCTGTTACCAACAGATGGAATATCTGCCCTGCTTCCTAAACCAGCCCAGGACCCCTCTCACCCACTGACATCCCATCCCTGCATCCCACAAGGGTTGGTTTGGGCAGGCAAGCACCAATCCTGGAAAAAGGATAAAGAGTTTCACCCCTGGGTGTCTCCTCCTGGCCATGGGGTGATTGTCCAGCCCTGGAGGAATCCCCAACCCTGGGGAGGTTTAAAAGCCACCTAAATGTGGCACTTGGGGATGTGGATCAGTGGCGGCCTTGGCAGCACTGGGGTGGACTCGATGACTTTAGAGGGCTTTTCCAACCTCAGTGATTGGAGGATTGCTCCAAAAGCTCCTCAACACTTGGGTTTGAGGGTCCCTCAGCCCACGTCCCCCTGCACAGGGACACAGGGATGGCCCTGGGAGCAGCAGCTGCTCCAGGAACCTGGCTGGGCTCTGTCCTCTCCCCGCCCCTGATCCTCACACCTTGGGACAGAGCTGCCCGGATTTGTCTCTAAAAATTGTCCTCATCAAAGGACTTTTAACCTCTAAATGCAGCAACAGAAAGAGAATGAGAACAAAACCTCGCTGGGAGCAGGGGAAGCTCAGCCCGGCGTCCCTGCGGGGTCACTCTGTCCTTCAGCCTCCATCCAGCAGCAATTCCTGCTCCCAGAGCCCCTCCTGCAGCTCCATCAGGCTCTTCCCTGGCTCCAGCCCCTGGGAAGGTGGCAGCCCCTCGATTTTCCCGGGATCTCCTTCTCCATCCCTGCTCCTGCAGCCCCACCAGCTGCTCCAGATGTTCCTCTGAGCCCCTGCAGCACATCTGTGACAGCAGAGGACACAAAATCCTGGCTCCAGACCTTCCCAGGGTGCCTTTAAACATTCTCCATGGCAGAGCCGTGGATGTCACTCATTTAGCTGCTCCCTTTAATTTCCTTTTAGCCAGCTTCCTCTTTTTATGTCATTTCAAGACGTTTGCAAATTCCTGCTGCTGCAGTCAACTTTTCTTGGCTCCTTCCCCTCCCAAGGATGTTGGGTTTGAGTACATTGACTCAGTGTATAAATATATATATATATATATAAAAGAAGCATCCCTTTGATAGTGAAATATTGATCCAGGCCCTGTTTATTACCTGGAATAAATCAAAAGTTACTTCTCCCTGTAAGGACTTTCCCTAGCTGTCTCACCAGTTGTCATTTACAGTGTTTAAAACTCATTTTCTGCCCCCACAGAAGCTTCTCCAGCCTCAAATTTCACCCAGTTGTTCAAGGCATTTTCCCCAGAATAACAAAAATCTCATTTTCAGAGCTGAGGACAGCAAACCTGGATCTATAAAAGGTCGATGTTTCATGGATTAAACCAGTTTAACCAAGAATTTCACTTAGGACACACTCAGGGAATAACCAGGAGTTCCTGGAGCTGGAGCTACCTCTAAACGAGGTTCTGAATTGTGCTCTGAAGTGTGAGAGTTACCAAGGAGAAAGTTCTGCTGCATTTATCTTTTTTTCTGTTAATTTTCCTGCCAGCTTTTCAAAGCCCATTTTCTTTTGGCCTGGGTTTTTTTCTCGGTTTGTTTGTAGCTATTTCCATGCTCTGTTTTGACATCACATGTGCTCATATCAAATACACCATTAATTGAGATGGATTTCACTCCTTTGCAAAACTGAGACCCTCCAGGATCAATTCCTGCGTTAATTGCAATGTTTTTACACCAAAAATCCACAAACCCAGAGCTCAAACTGGGGTGCCACCACAGGGGGGTTTTGGAGCCATCGAAGCTCTGCAGTTTTTGCCCCATCAGGGAAAGCTCTGCACGACCCTCACGAGCAAATTTCCAGCCAGGATTTGGAGTCGGCTCTGAGCTGTGAGCCAGGAGCTGATAAATGTCACCGAGCCCGCCCAGAGTGGATTAGAAATGTCCATTTGGATCTTGGCTGCCAGCCCCAAGACTGCTCCCAGCCCCTGCTGAGTGTGGATGGACACGGGGAGAAGTTCCTTTGGGAATTTAAAATTTACCTGAGTGGGTTCAGCTGCCTCAGGGAGTCACTCCATTGCTCAGGACTTTCTTCCAAGCTTCAGGGGTTCTCTGCCCCTGGATCCTGCTCCTCCAGACTCCGGAGCTGTTCCCAGAGCAGGATTTTTTTGCCAAGGCTCTTGGGTGCCATGGTTGAGTAAGCCCTTAATGCTCTTAGAAATTCAACAGTCAAAGGAGATAAAGGTTATCTGATACTCCAGTGACCTCCAAGCCCTCTCTGGTCACTGTGTCTGGCAGCAGCACCATCCATCACTTGTTCCTCCATGCCACATTCAGCCTCCTTAAAGCATCACCTGAGCTCCAGCTCAACACCAGCCTCCCACCATGCTGTCCCCTGCCCCAGGGGCAGCTGATTTGGGGACAAACATTGGCTGCAGCCAGGCAGGTTATTCTTGTTCCCACACAACACACTGCAGTGCCAAGTGTGAGGTCTGGGAGTCACAGAAATAAACGTGCTGGGAAGCTGGGAGGGAGGTGAGGGAGGAAGGGAGGGAGGTGTGGAGGCTTTGTTGTCACTTCAGGGGCGGGTGGGAGTCAGGCTGGACCCACCACGCAGCCCTGCTGAATTTGGGGCTCTGCACTCCCCCCTGCTCCTGCCTGCTCTGCTGCTGCCAGCCAGGAACAAGTCCTGCAGGGTGGAAATGGGTTCAAGGGAGATGGGAGCCCCTAAATGAGAGCCCGGTTTGGAGAGGAATCCCCGAGCACAAGCATCAGGTTCTGGCTCCTGACTCACAGCAACGTGACTCAGGAGGAGCTACCAAACCTCAACAGAAGCAAATCAAGGACAAGATATTTCTGTACAGAATAATTCTGTAAAATCAGCTTGGCTGTGAGTTCAGGAGTTCGATAAGAGCCTGTACTGGTCTGGAACCAGCACCACAAACAGCCAGGCACGGTGCAGAGTGGACCTGAGAGGAAAGGAGGTACAGGAGTGGAGTAACCACCAAAACATCTGGCTGGCAGCTCCAGTGAGCTGCCAAGAGTAGCCAAAAGCCTAGACAGAATCACACTCCCTACCCCCCAGGGCTGCCACGAAGTCCAGGCTACCTGCTCGGATGAGAGGGATCAAAATACCACCAGGCTCCAGCAATGAGGTGACAACAAGGAGGGAATTAGGGACAGGAACCGCCCCCACGACAACACGGTGGGACACAGTTCGGAGCAGCTCCACGTCCCACACACTCCTCGGAGCAAGGAGAGGAGCAGGGAGGAGCGGGGAGGCTGCTCTTGGCTCGGTTTTAAGTGAAATCTGGGAGTTCAAGTCGCTGGATGCTGCTGAAGAGCAGCCCCTGCTCAGCTCAGCACGGAGCAGGGAATCCAGGACCGAGCAGTGACACCAGACAGGAGCAAACACTCAAACCCAGCGTGGGGCTAATGAAGCACTTTTTGAAGAGCAAAAATCAGTCAAGGTATAAAAACAAACAGGGCTGAGCATGTCAGAGAGGAACACACGAGGCCCTCAGAGAGCCAGAGGTTAAAGGAAGCGATTCTGGGCACTGAGGATCTCACAGGGATGCTGGAAGCCTCTGTTCCTTCCGGCTCCCACAGCTTCCCTGGAGATTTCTGTGCCTTTGCAGAGCCGCCAGGGAGATGCTATCCATGCCTGGGGTGGCAGCAAACATAGTTGTTTAAAGGGAAATATGTTATGGAGCCCGTTTGATGACTTGGAGGGATTCATTCCATCTTCCAACCTCAATCCCAGAGGCAGCAGCCACTGGAGGAACTGAAAAGGGAAGGAAGGAGCTCCTGGCCTGATCCTAAAAGTCAGGAGATGGGTGGCAAGACAACAGATAATTAACTTCAGATAATCAGAGAGGAAATTCTCTGGAGCTGTGGCAAAAGAACGGTCAAACAGACACGATTTTCGAGATCCAGGGGAGTGGAAGGGGAAGATCACACATGGCATTGCCCAGGGATTTAGGGGGCAATGAAAATGAAATGAAGCTCCGGGTGGTTAATCCTTCCCCTGAGGCATTAATGTCAGCTGCAGCCAGGACGGGGCTGGATGGTGTCACAGGTGCCCAGGGCTGGCAGCTCTCACACCGATGCCAGCAGGAGGCCACTGAGACCCGGTGGCTTCTGCCCAGGGCTGCTGTTCCTCCATGGAAACACAGCCAGGTGTATCCCCACACCTGGCACAGCCCCTCCCACCTGGCTGAGGGACGCTCCAGACGCGTGGGAGGGTCTGGAGCGCTGGGACAGTGCAGTCCCAGAGAGCAAGGAGGTGACATGGCTGTGACTCCAGCAGCCACCTGCGCTGTCACACCGGGAGAGAACCAGAGACACCGAGGCCAGCGGGGGCTCGGGAAATGGGAGCTGAGGAGCTCCATCCTCCCCGGGCAGGGCAGAGCAGATCCGTTCCCGAGGGCTCCGGGACGCCTCGGCAGAGCGGCTGCGTGACACCGGCTCCCCCGGCTCGTTACCACTCGCTGCCAGAAGCTCCGGGGCTGAATCACAGCGATTTGTTGTGGCGAGAGTTGCCTCAGCACCTGCTGCACGCTGAACACCTCCTCTCCCTCCTCTTCCTCCTCTCCCTCTGCCTCCGCTGCCCTGCCCGAGTGATGGGAAGTGGGTGCTGCATCCACGAGGGTAGGGGACAGCCGCCCGCGGGCTCCTGCAGGAGACAGGGAAAGGGTTAAAAGCCGTGCCTGGAGCCCCCGGGGTGCGGCAGGGGGGGCTCCGGGAGGCGGCTCAGAGCTCGGGCACAGCCCGAGACCCCCACGCACCCTCCTGGAGCAGGACATCCCAGGAAGGCTGGGGGATCACAAAAAGCCCCACGAGAGCCAATGCCACCCACGACCCCCTTTTTGCAGAGGAAACGCCCCCCCAGGAGCCACCCACACCCCCCAGGCCTGACCAAGCCTGGCCCCCATCCCTCGGGACCCTCTCCAGCTTCCCTGCCCTGCTCATGCCTCCAGGGGCTGAGCTTGGATTCCCTCTGCTCTCACATCGCGGGGCTTCCAGAGCCCTTCTCCAACCGGACAAGGAGCGAAAGCCTGGGAAGAGCCTCCGGCGGCCTCACCTGGCCCCTCCTGCCCTCAAATTGGCCCCACGGCGCCGTGGCAGCGGCACTGTCACCTCCAGGGCCACGTCCAGACACAGGGGATGGAGCTGGAGGCAGCGCGGGGATGGGCTGTGACCGGCACCAAGCTGTTCCTCCCACGGGCGCTTCCCACGGGGATTGTGACTAAGGGAGCCATCCCTGGCGCACAGCTTTGGTGCAGGAGCCTCGGAGCAGCTCCTCAGAAACGCACGTGAGGGGTTGCTGCCGACGTGGGGAAGGGCTGCACATGCAAAAGGAGTTAATTCTCCCCTGGAAACGAGCAGGGAATGTTTGCCCAGAGCACTGTTATCCTCCAGAGTTGGAAATGCCTGGGCTGGCATGAGCCACAGCTCGGGGGATCATCTGATGGATGAGGGCATGGTTGGGTGAGGGTGGATAAAGGAGTTGCCTGGGAGATGCCAGGGGACAGCCAGGACTGGACAATGACTTTTAGGGACTGGAACAGAACAGGCTCCACCCCAAATGTGGTCCAGCTGCAAGGAGCAGTCATGGGACTGGGTGGTACAAGCTGCAGAGACAGTGATGGGCTGGGCCACACCAGTTAGCACAGGTGACAGCTCTGCACAGGTGACATCCGAGCATGGGTGACATCCCAGCACAGGTGTCACCCCAGCACGGGTGACATCCCACTGAGACTAACACCCTAGCGCGGGTGACACCCCAGCATGGGTGACATCCTAGCAAGGATGACATCCCAGCACAGGTGACACCCTAGCACCGGTGCACCCTAGCACAGGTGACATCCCAGCAAGGGTGACACCCCAGCATCTCTGCTCCTGCCCCTCTCACCCTGCCAATGGGACCGTGCTCCATCCAACCAGCCGGGCTCTGCCTGGGAGTGACCCGGCCCATCCCAGGGACACCGCGAGCCGAGAGCGGACCCGACCAGGCGGCGTCCTGCGGGGCCGGCCGATACCGCGCGGTGGGACCGGTCCCGCTTCCGACCCCAGACCGGCGGGATCCCCTTCCATGGCGGGACCGCCCAGCCAGGGATCCGGTCTGGGGATGACACCCCGAGGCATCGCCGCTCCGCTCGGACCGGGCTGGCTCAGTGCGGGGGCGGGATGGAGACCACTGGGATCAAAGGGACCACGGGGACCGAAGGGACCCCCGGCCCCGCCGCCTCCCGCCGCCGCCGCCCCGCGCGCACCTGCCTCCCGCGGGGAGCCGCGCATGCGGCGCGCACCACCTCGCCTCAGGGCGCGGGGGGGGCCGGCGGCCGGAGCGGGCGTGTTTACACGGGGGCCGAGGGGGGCGGCATCGGCGCGGCCCCCCC
>VZUI01069477.1:0-143473 GCA_013401135.1 Cettia cetti | reverse complement strand
AGCCACAGAGCATCCTGCCCACGGGGAGCACCGCCCGGGCACCCACGGGGCAGCCACAGAGCGCCCTGCCCGCGGGGAGCACTGCCGGGCACCCACAGGGCAGCCACAGAGCATCCTGCCCACGGGGAGCACCGCCCGGGCAGCCACGGGGCAGCCACAGAGCATCCTGCCCACGGGGAGCACTGCCGGGCACTCACAGGGCAGCCAACGGGGAAGAGCACAGCCCTGGCATCAAAAGGCCAGTCACCTGCCTGGTTTCATCTGCCTTATTTCTAATAAGGCTGAAAATATCTCATCTCTCGTGGTTCAACGTAGCATCTCTGTCTGGGCTCATTAACCTCAGGTCTATTATTGAAGGTGGTAATTTAATTATAGCTCTTAAAACATAAAAGCTCTTGCAGCAGTCCAGAACACACCTGGCTGATGCTGTGCAATAGGAAAAATCCACTTGGTGGTGTGACTCCATACCGGCAGTGATGCTGCTCATATTTCCAAAGGGCACAGTCTCACTCAGAAGAGCAGATAGAGTAGAAAGAGCTCTGCTTGAAAGGATGTTTTAGTAGTATGCTTGGTTGTTATATGAGGGATTTATTGATGATATACTGAAATATTACTTTGTATCAGGAATGTGCTGATATAAATTAGAGATGTGGTTCTGCCTTCATGGTAAAGCAATTCCAAACGACGCTTAGATTCTGGGGAAGATAAGCTCTGTGATAATGCTGGCTGTAAGGATACTTGGGAATTATGATTCAGCTGAAACTTATGCAGGGACCTGGGGAGCAGTTCAGAGATAAGCTCTGCTGGCTGCAGCAGGGCTCTCTGTTACTCACTGTCATGCTCACTGCATTTTGATTGGGTTCAGAGAGAACGACATTTTCAGAGTGTGTTAGAGTTACTTCTTTAGAATAGCAAAGAAGAAAAAAATACAAGAACTTTCATACTGGTTGTCACACTGTAATTTGGGAGAAAGGAATCACTGTTCCCACTTCTTAGAAAAAATTATTATACCACTAAGAAACAAAGTGTAAAGACAAACACATTATTGAGTTAAGGATCCTTGACAAAGGACTCTCTGTAGAGGAGTGTCAGAAGAGAAAGCAGAGCAGAGCACCAGACAACATTTGCTCTGGAAGACAAACTGTTAGGTGAAGTCCTTCAGGTTTTTGAAATGTTTGAAAGAAGCCTGCCCACCATATTGTCTGGTGCCACCTGTGTCTAGGGAAAGAGCATTTTTAGCCTCCTTACAAGTAAACATGATTACACCACAGACACCTGACTTCAGCAGTTGTTTCTCCTCCATAATTGAAACTGGCAGCAGGATGTTAACTGTCAGGGCCAAATTAGTTATGGCTTAAATTAGTGACACATTTGTAGACACCCCAGGTGAGGAAATAAGGCCTAAACTAGGATATTGGAGCTCCATAAAAGGAATTAAAGCAAGCTCTTACTGTACTATGGAATTAGGGAGACAAGGCAGCTTTGGCTAATCTTCGGCTTTAGGAACGGCTGGACCAGAGCAAAGAAGGAAGGAGTTTGAAATAAATCGCTGTGGAGGGGAATGAATGGATTATGGAGTTGCTCTGGCTGTTAGCTGTAAAATTGGATTAGATAAAGAACTTTATTAAGGCTGTATGTTTACAAGTTCTTCTTTTAAAAAAATCCTGCTCGTAGCCCAAGGATAGTAGCCATGTTGTCTCTGCTGAAATGGTACAAGAATTCGAAAGTGGGAAATGCCCTGTGGAAATTTCACTTCATAGCCTAATTGCTCAATGAAACACACAAGGTGAAAACCTAATAAATGAGCCAACTTGCATAGTACAGGTGTTGATGACTTCGTGGAGGCACCCTGAAAGACACTGGTATTCAGATACTGAAAGTAAAAGTTATAGCTTGTAGCCAGCAATATACCATGCCTAAGGAATGTCCAGAAGACTTTATAAACACTAAATTATATCTCATGGAAAAAAAATTTGTAATTTGCTGGGTGATAATCATTAAGTTTTATGCAAAGTTAGTGATTTAGTCTATAAAATGAGAGAAATGAGAAATACTACAAAAAATTTGGGAAGTGGTACAGATAAATGCTGACATGATGGAAAAAAAAGCTTCTATTAAATTTGTTAGAAGTAGAAGACAGGCTAGGGCATAGTACTAAGGGCAGAGTGAAAAATGCTTCACAGAGGGGGCCTTCAGGGCAAAAGTTCTAGATGTCTGGGTATTTAAACAACAATTATTGTTCCACTACTCAGGAAACATTAAAGTGCATGAGAGGAATTCATAATGGCTCCAACATGTTGCTGAATCAGGTGTGCTAAAATGGACAATGGATTTTGTACAAACTGAGAAATCCTAACTGGGCTCAGATCAAGGCAATGAAAATATGCACTGCCTACTTACATAGGAGAATGATGCTTGAAACTGTTCCTGCGAAGTTCAAACTAGAGAGTCTTGGATAAAAGGTTAAATTTATAATTCACTTGCATTTCAGTGTGGCTAATACCATGAGAAAAACACTGTCATCAGAAACTCAATCTAAAGATTTGGCAAACAATCTCATAGGTATTTGGTTTTCAATGAACAGATCATCTTACTTGTAACAGCTGAAATTGCAGTAGCAGCCACACGAAGTATTATAAAACAAAACATCAAAAAAGGGAGGAAGGATGAGTTTGCAATGAAATTCTGTTGTATTTGATTTTGGGCCATGCTGACTACATTACTAAAGCACTTTTTTTGAATATTTAGGCCTTAAGGAAAAGATAAATTTCTGTGCATCAGCTTATCATGCACTACATTTCAACACAAGGCATTAGAAGGAGACTTTGGATTTACTCACCTGATCCAGGACCAGAGGAACTACAAACAACAGTGAGCAAGACTCAGACATGATGTGATATCCATTAATGGCCTGTAAGGATTATCTGTATGTAATGACAGTGTGGATTACCTAGTTAGTTTTCATGTTAGCCATCAAAATTGTGGCAATAGGCTGTGTTTTTTGGTCACAGGAAGAGAACATGAAAAGTATTGTTTATAAAACAAGCATTTGGAAAAGATGATCCTCTAGGAAAACTATGTCATTTGAAAGAACAGTTGGCCAATGACCCACTCTTCAAGAGCAAACTTGTTGAAAGCCTTCAAAATACAGCAGTCTTAGATTCATCTAGTTTGAATTCTAGAAAAAAAGAGGGGATTACTAAACTCAATTGACACTGATTCTTAAGTTCTGACCCAAGTAAATGAAGTAATATAAAACATAGTGCTCCAGAGTGAAATCCAAAGGACGAGAACACTTGGTGAAATTGGTCCCAAATGTCTTCAATTTCATTATTTTACAGATGTCACGCAACAAACTTGGGAGCTGACACTGTGAAAGCAATGCCAACAGCAAATGACCCCAATAACAAGATCAGAAGAAAATCCTTCTGCAAAATATGCCCAGAACAGTAAGGGTTTTAGCAGCCTTTCTATATATTTAGATGACAGAATTATTTATCATTAAACAAAAATAATTGGTCATACAAAGATATGTTCATGTGCAGGAGCAGACCAACACTATGATTTTGTTTCTAGGACACAACCAAGCAATTCTGCAGATCAGAAAATTCTGCACAGATCAACTGGCTCAGGTATTTCTGATAGGGCCTTACATTGCAGCCTACATTTCATGAGAAATCATGAGAAACGGAAAAGAACAGACAGTTTTCTCTCCACAGCCAGCACTGGCCAGCACTTGGAAAGCTCCTCATTCCAAACGGACTCTGCTGGCAGTTGGAGCAGGAATATGTGACCCTGGGGCCAGGAGACACTCTGGCTAACCTACTGCTGTTGTTTAGGATGCCTATGTTTGCTCCCCAGATCTTCTAACTAAATGTAGCTAGTGAATTATTTTTGGCATATGTGACTGTTCTTCTCAAGCTGACTTTCCATATGCGTTGCTTTACCATTATCCAGATCTTTGCTTTTCTTGTCTCCTTCCTGTGTTTGTATTTCCATATGCTTTTCTGTGATACTGCACATACCTTCTGTCCTCACTTTGCTAAATCTCTGGCTGTTGTTCTGCAAGTGTCAATAACAAAAGTTTGTTAGGTCTTGCGCCATTAAATCATAAAGATCATTCTAATCATGTATTTCTTTTAAAAAGACATAAAAACATTTTAGGTGAGTTCAAAATCTAGACAGAGATTTTTTTTAAAGTTACATATGTCCATACTATAAGTAGATAATCTAATTTTAAAAACTCAAAACCCTACTTTTTTGTTTATACAGCTCTGTCATTCTGAAGCTTCTTAAAATTAACAATCCTAATCTGCAAATTATACCATGTGGATGGACTCCTAGACAGCTCCAACTTGGAGATCTTGCAACTTTAACGTGCCTATGTTGTTTCTGGTATTACAAAAAAAAAAAAAAAAAAAAAAAAAAAAAAAAGTTTTGTAATTAACATATACCTGGGCACTCAGAAATCTCACACAATGCTAGACTGCTCAATAAAAATTAGTTATGTGTGTAAATTGAAATAAAAATGTGGCTGTCCAAAATTGCTCCACAGTGGAGACAAACCTGAAAACACTGGAGTATTACTAATCCCAGAGCATTTTTATTTCCTCCTCACTTGCAGTGTTCAACTTGATAAACCATCGGGAAAAACCTTCACGACGTTTTCTTTTGGATAAGTCTATTGCCCTAAATGGAAACATTTCCATTTTCTGACCAAATCGAAAAAACATCACTTAAACTTCGAATCTCGTCGTTGTCAGCGCAACAGCTTTACTTCACAGAGCAGCTGACGTGGCTGCTCGATCCCTCTGCGGATGTGTTGCCTCCAGAGACCGCATCCCCTCGGGGGCAGATGCCGGGAGCAGCGCCTGGGAGCCGCAGTCTGAGCACAGCAGCAGGAACCGAGCGCCCGGCTCCCAGGGGGAGCTGCTTCATGGAGGCACAGCAAGCTAACAAATCCACCAGGAAAGCCTGGCTTGGAAAAAGGACACCAGCCTTTTTTTTCTGTTGGAAAATACCAAAAAGAAATATGTGGCCATTTCTGAACTGGAATTTCTTAACCTCTTTTCTGGGGAATTAAAAAAACCGATTATAAAAACATATTTGATTTAAGAGAAAAACAAATGTTGATGGTATCATCAATAAGCACAGAAGGAATACCTCTCTTTGAGGGGGCCTTTCCAAAGTAGCTATGTTCCTTCTTATTAAAGAGTAAGGCAAAATAAACTTTTGATAAGCCATTGGAGTAATGTGGAGAAATGTTGCTTTGATTTAAACAGATTGCCCCTGAGTTCTCGGTGCTGCTGATTCACAGGTGACAAAATAAAAGTACTGATTTTCTGCATACAGCTGCCTGTGTCCATCAGAAAATGCTGAGACTCTCATGGCTGAAAATGCCAGCACAAATTTTGAAGTTGAAATATTCCTAGAAGAGTAGCACTAGCTTCAGAAAGGTGTGAAGGATATCACACTAATGTCAAAATTACCATATCCTAAACGACTGTATCATTCTGTTTCAAAGCAGAATGTTGTACCGTGCTGGTGTAAACTGGATCACGTTTACTGTCTGAAATCCAATCTAGAATTTCATGTCACAGTTGTTCAGGTACAGAACAAAGGTTTAAGTAGCATCTTAGTAAGTCTTGATCTTTATAATGATATTTGTCAGTGGAAAAAGGCCACACTGAAGAACAGCATATACTGTCTTGCCTTGTTTAGAGAATGCAATGCACAAGCTTTTAAAAATCATTATTTATTCAGCTTTATCTGTGAAAAAAAATTATAATCATCAAGAAATATGAGTAAAAATCTGCAAGGACACAGCTTGCAAGTAGTGAGAGGAGACAAATAGTAAAATGAAGTAAAAAATCCAGTGGTTTATCTTCTCCATGTGTAATTAAATGCCTAATTCTATTTTAACTTGCTTTATATTGCAGGAATAGAAAATTTTATCAGCTCTGTGACACAGAGTCCTTATATAATACACAATGTGGACATTTCAAAGAGCTTGACTGATTTTTAAAAGCAATTTGAATATCAGTAAGTATCTTGTAGCAAGTTTGTGAATATTCAGGCATACCTGAATTTAACAAAACTTTTACAACATAGATGTTGTTTTGCTTTCAGTGTAATTTAATAGGTCTTTTGGGATCTGCCGTGTTTGAACATCTGGGAAACATCACATGTTGTCTGTTGATCAATGAGGCAACAGGAAAGGCATGATGTGACACAGATGTTAAATATGGCAATACTCCATAGACCAACTGGATCACGAATGGGAATGATCAGACTTTGAAAAATCTGATTAAGATTCATTGACTGGATAAAATTCAGCTGGGTTTTTTTTCCCCCCTCAGATTTCTTTACTGTTCTTATAACAGTATTATAGTGGGTATTATTGTGGTCAATGAATTATTGCAAGTTTGCTTATTTGGAGGAACAAAACGGTGTAACTGAAGACAAGGACTTTTACTATCAAATTCTTTACAGGAAGATGAATATAACTTGCCAGATCCCTGCTGTCTCATCATGAAGATTAATGTCTACTACTGGAAAACTCTGCCACTTCTCATAAAACAAAGAATATATAAAGAAAATTTATTGCATTAGCTTAAGCCTCAGTTAATTGACTAACTGCCACTATAGTAATAAACCTTTTTTCTCTCTCACATGCAAAACAGAAACTGTGTATATAAATTCCTTTAACCGTTACCCAGGAATGCCACCTCCTGGCTACACACAGAAACGCCCTTTGAGAGGGAGAGGGGAAAAAAACCCAGTTTTCATTCTGTAGTTTCCATAAAACTATTTCAATTAAATATATGTTAGAAATGTGTGAAGCACAGGCATGCCTCCTGTCAGACTTCCTATCTTGCTCGTTGAAATGTAAAGGTACTCAGATATTTACTTTTCTAAAGAAATGGTGTGGTTTAAAATAATAAACACACCTGACACTGACTTTCTGTAGAAACAACCTTACAGCTGTTGTATTTAAAGGTAGCAGCTGAATCAATATCAGGAATCAAAATCTGACCTTACTGAAGCTGACAGGACTTTTGCCACTGACTTTAGTGGGGCCTAAACTTTCAGCCTGTATTTTCTGAAAGTTGCTCTTACAAACTGGGTTCAAATTGTCAGGAGTTTTAAAGGAAACCAGATGTATCTTCTGCAGTTCAGTGGGCACAGGATTATACAGGGAAAACTGGTTGTGCAAAAATGTTAAAGGTTTTCAGAGTCAGAGATCTCTCCTTCCCTATGATCAGACCAGATTAACTGTTGCTTTTATTCCTTGAACTTGTCCAAAAATAGACTTGTTTGTTGTTGCTAGTACAGGATTATGTTCCTTAAAGCACTCATATTATCATGCTGCAATGGACTCCCAAATCAAAGCAGAATTCTACTCTGGTTGCTAGGATGATATACAGACAGCAGGACAAACAAGCCAGTGAATTTCTCTCACCTGAAAAGCAAATAAGAAGCATTTTTCTAGTGCATGAAGAAGACTATTTGGGCAGGCAGCAGATGAAAGCCCCTGCAATTACAGATTACCTCTACTGCATTTAGGGGTTTTTTTTAACCTAAATATTATAGCTGTGTGATCTCTTGCAGACTTAAATTCTCAAGTTCATAGGTAAAATAATTACAGTGAGCCAAATTAAACACTTAGCTATTTCAGAGGGAAATAGATTCTTTCTGGTTCTGCCCATCAGTTTCTTTACTGGCAGAAATGGAAATGCAAGCTGTCCAATCACTTACCCTTAATGGGGACACAGGACTGCTTTGAATTTGCCAAATCTGTGATTCTAATATTTTTTAATGTTATCAGATAGATAGGCTGTAATTTCAAG
Source organism: Cettia cetti (assembly GCA_013401135.1). Taxonomy (NCBI): domain Eukaryota; kingdom Metazoa; phylum Chordata; class Aves; order Passeriformes; family Sylviidae; genus Cettia; species Cettia cetti. Next base: position 135,623 of record VZUI01069477.1, on the reverse strand, counting down.
AATTCAGTGGAACAGCATCTACTGGAAGAGGTTAAAATAGTGAATGCTGTTGTATCTTAATAATAGATATCTTACATGTTTGATAAACATTTTTGTTACAATGAAAATCTTTCTTTCTAATATAGAAGATACAGGACGGAAATTATGAATTTTGTTCCTTTTCCTTTTTAAAGTTATATTAATTGTAATGAGTTTTGATAGGCTGCAGATATGTGGTCCTTCTACAGTAAATAAAAGTAACATGAAGCTTTATCAATTTTCTTACTCCCTTCTTTGGAGGAAGAAAATAAAAGAGATTAAATTGAGATAAAGCTGTTTATCTCCGCTGCTCCTACAGTGCCATACTTGCATGTCTTTCCTGATGTGTCATCTTGAAACTATGACCCAGGCAGTGGTACATGGAAAGCAGGTACCCACTTACTCACTCCATCTCTACAAATGTCCACAGAGTTTGTTATTACTCTCAGCTGCCTTCTGAGAAAGCTGTAAGAAGCCATTTATAATTTTGACATGTATACTAAATTTTGACAAATATAATAAGTAATGGAAAGCACATTTGTGATTATTGCTTTTTTTTGCCTTTTTTTTTTAAAATTTCAACTTCGACTCAAAACATTGCAAGGCTTCTAAGACTCTTAAAGTACCATGCTTTTTCTTTAATGAGGGCAATTATGATGAGTGTGCCAAAGAAATTATAGCATGTGTTGTGTGACTTTGTGGGGTTTTTTAAGAGGAATGCAGGGTTGAGGATGCAAGTGCTCAAGGGAAAAAGAGAAGAATGTTCCAACATGAAACTGTTCCAACAATTTGCTCTAATATTAGTGATACTATCTGCTATCTGTAGATGGCAGTGATCTCCCACTGCCTGCTTCAGGAGGAAAGGGGGAATGGCGGTGGTGATGAAATCCTAAAATTAAAAACCACTGTGCAAAACAGATGTGGGGAAGAGAAGTCATAAGGTATGGGAAAGTATATGCCTTATTGTATTTCATTCGTGTGATGAGAAGGTGTGTCATGCCATTCAGAATCTATAAATTTCTGTACCAAAGGATTTTCATGACAAATTCCAGAATATTGTGTTTTGAAATTTATCTATGATTAAAACCCTTTGTAGGCTTTCTGGACTTCTTCTACTCACCTTAGACACATTTCATTATTTTAAATATGTTTATTCAAATAATGCCTGCTTTTTCTTTCCAAACCCCTCTAGGTACTTAGCTACCTCCTTCATCAGTTGTTCAGCAGGTCTATTACCCATTTAATTCTTGGCTGTTTTTCTCTTGACACTTGCATTAGTTTTCACTTTCATTCAAATAAAATGCAGTGTGTAAGTCTATCTGGATATACTTCAGTGAAGGGTGTGATGTGAAGCTCACTGAAAGCAAAGAGTTCTCATTAATTTCAGTAGGCTGATGATTTTGCCTCACAAAATCTACTGTGCTTGGTGACCTGCAGAGAGAATCTTCAAAATACAACATAAAATCACTATTTGCAGTTGTGGATTGTTTTTATCTTAACAGTTCTGCCTGCAGAACATTTAAAGATAAAACTTTTCATGAAGATCAGACTATAAAAACTACATTTTTGAGTTCTATTTCAAGTGTCACATGGGTTTCTAGCATCAGATTTTAAATGGAATCTAGACACACAAATGCAGATGAGGTGCCTAAGAGAATTTCAAACACCATCTAAACAGTATTTTAAAATTTGCTTCTGAAGTTTATGAATATCAAGGAGATTTTGTGGGGATGAAGATGCTTGTAATACACGTATATGCAAAGTGGACACAGAGAAGCACCTAAGCCAGTTATTTGTTAAGAGCCATTGTTTTTAGTAGAAAGTGAATCATTAAAAAGAGCAAAAAAACCCCAAAATATTCATCTGCTTTTAAGGTAGACCAGCCTAGTGTAAAAGGTATGAGCATTAGGCACCTTAGAGTGGCTTTGAGACATTCCTCAGCAAATCATGAGCAACTATCTGTTTCAGGTCCTTCTATTTAAGCTAAGCTGTTTCATTCCTTGCTGCTGGAAGAGGTTTTGCAATATCAGCACACCTAATCTGCAGCCACTGTTGTTTCACTGCAGTCAAGCAGAGGCTTGTCATTAGTATGACCAGTGGCAATTTTGACCTCTAACACAGAAAGGCAGCATAAATTACTGTGCATTGCCTAAATCCATTTCGGAAAGCTTAGCGGGAGTTTTGTCCTTCTGCACAGGAATGTATCACATCAGTATGTTCTGGAGCAAAAAGGACACACACTCTCCATCCCAATTGCAGGCTTCCCACACTCTGCAGTCCTAAGATAAAACCATCTTCCTGGCTTCACTGTATGAAAGTTTTCTATACGTGTATCCTACATTTTCTCCTCTGAGTTTTGTCACCTCCTTCTTGCCAGGCCAAATGGCTTTTCCTCTTCTTTACTGACCTCACTCTTCAGTTCTTTGAAAAGCAGCAACAGTTTCTCTAACTGATCTGTCATATTGTTAAACCTGCAGTTCTAGAAATGAATTTGTTCTTTTAATAAGTGAATGGTTAATCTTTATTTTCGATTGTCAGAAAAATAATCCATTAATCTGTTCCCAGTATGTGGTTTCATAATATGCCCTCTCAAAAAAAAAAAAAAAAAAAAAAAAAAAAAAAAAAAAAAAAAAAAAAAAAAAAAAAGGAAGGGAAAGGGCTGCTAAGGAATTATTTATGTCCTTATTGCCTATTATTTACAGATCCACACATGTCTACATCCAGACTTTTCCCTCACACCACTGGCGGGGCAGAGTACAGAAAATTAATTTTCTTAAATTGCTTATACTGTTCTCCCTCCAAAAAAGACTATTGTGAGATATTAAATAAAACCTAGGTTTAATATCTCCACTCATGCTCTAAATGCACACAGTAAGATCCCTTCTTTGGGAGTTACTTTTGGTCACTTCACAAATATGTCAACATTGGAATTTTGCAAAAAACTCATTTAGTAAGCTGTTGGCTTAGTTTTGCTTTCTAAACACTTCCAAGATTGAACTTGAACTCAAAGTGTGCAGGACTCAGTGTAACTCTCCCATAGCTTCCAGTGACACTGCCTGACTTGCAGTGTTTCTGTCTATCCTTCCTCCCTTCAGCTTCTTCCCATTCTCATTCTTTTGCTCCCTCTCTTCATCTTTCTAATTCATTCCACATGCCCTTGAATATGTACCATGCAAGCTGCTGTTTTGCATTCGACATTTGTTTATCCTGGGACTTATCACAGTATCTGAGAATCTCATAACTTTCAGATTTTTATCCTCTTGAAGCCTTTGTGAAACAAGGAAGTGTGTGTCAATTTACAGGTGGGGAGTGGTCACACTGTAGATTAAGTGAGGTGCTCAGAGCCCTGCTTAGCCGTGGGAGCTCTGTTCAAGTATTTCTTGGCTCCAGATCTGCTGTATAGATTGAACATTCCTGTCGAACTACATCTCCTGCAGTGCACCACAGTCTCTTTTCGAAGTGAGGACAGGCCATCACTCCAGCATTTTTGGCTTCTGGGAGATACAAATCGTCTGAGGAGGCTCTTCTTACATTAGAACGGGGACATGAGACACAAATTCAGAAATTTCAGAAAATCCCATTGCAACTTTTCAAAATCAAAATTAATGGATGGGTAGAGAAGAGAATGTGTGTGTGAATGGGTTCAAGTGTCTGACGTACATTTCCATTCCCTCAAAAGAAACCAAAGCATCCTAAAAAAAAAAAAAAAAAACAAAAAAAAAACCCCAAAAAACATGCAAAGCAGATACTTTACTCATAAACCGTTAATGACCCTGTTAATGATGCAGTTAAAAATGCTGGCTTCTGAAGAAAATTCTGTAATGGCCCTAGTTGTATCATAGCATGGAAGAAAAGTACATATCTAAGGTTCATTTGAGTTATCTTGTCCTTCTCATTTCAGGGAATCTGCTGTAGATGTAGCCAGCATGCTTTTTGCAATAAAATTCACCCACCTGTACATCCACAAAGAAAGTCTCTTAATGCTGGTTCTAAATTAATTTTTTTTGAGTTGTCAAAACATAGGACTGTGTATCCATGCTTTACAACTCAGAGGGGAAGCTTCCAAAGCAGTGAAAGGAAGGCTCACATAAGGACTGAGGCTGGCAACATGTGAAATTTGGGTGCCAGGTTATCAAGTATTCTGATTTAGCCGTGATGTGAAACTCCACAGTGAGCCCTACAAATAGCTTTGCTGATACTGAGGCAGTGACCTCTGAGGCTTTCATGTGACTGTGCTGCCAATGGGTTGTCTGGTCCACCGGGGTGCCACTTTCCTTTGATTTATCTTTGAGTCTGAGGAATTTTTTTTTTTTTTTCTGTAGTAAGAAAATCCTATTTCAAATTCATTATTAGAGCTGGCCCCAGTGGATAAATCCTAGTAACTAGATATTTATTTTCTATGGATATATGTACTGACTTTAAAACAAGCCTCATGCAGATAGATGTCTGGTTTTCCTTATTAATTAAGGGAGTTGGGCAAGGGAAGAAAAAAGGGAATATATAATAGCTCACTTACCTGAGGAAAGCTGTGCAGCTGGGTGTGATCTGTTGTATAATGTAGAAAATATGCATCTAATCAATTGTACTGTCTTGGAACCTAAAGAAATCAGTTTATAGCAAATGTTATTATACAAACTCAGTGATAAAATAAACATTCTGATTACTTCCACACTTTTCTGCAGACCAAATACAGTCACTATAAATGAAGTTTAAAAAAAAAAAAAGAGAAAGAACAGAAAAGTAACAAATTAAATGTTTGTGTAAAACTACTCTGGTAGTGAGCCCGTATCTCATATTCTTGAGATTCAAACTGCTTTGCCTCGTGAAAATGTTTCAAAACTGACATGCAGAAAGAGCCGGCATTCTGCTGCAAGCATAACTTCCACTGAACTGTGTAAAAATAAGGCAAGATACAATGTCAACACTAAGAAGAAAAGGTTAAGTTACAGTCCTTGTAAATTTGATGGGTATTGCATAAGAAAGCCTTTTTTCAGTAAATCAGTTGGGTAGTTTTTTTTCTGTTCAGTATTAAAAATATTGCAGCAAAATCAAAAGTTTCTGGATCTATCACAAAAATGTGAAAGTAGCATTTCTACAGGCTACAAAAGATATTTTAAGTCTTATCAGAAATCTCATCAGGGGACTTAATCTGCCAGCTGAAATTTTGCAGAAATTGGCTCTGTTGCCTCTATGCCCAACTATCTAAAGTCACTCACAAAACTAGAGATGTATTTTAGTCTGTGTTCAATGTTTTATGCAAGAGAGACAGTAAGGAAAGTAGTGTCACCTCCACCCTCACAGCAATTACAGCTCCTGACAGTTCATACTCTGAATATAAAACAAAGGCTACTGCACCTTACTGGGTTTTCCTCCAAAACTCCCTCAAAAATTACCTTTTGCACAAAGGAAATCAGCAATGCAGTCAGTGTGCAAAGGCTGGGAGTCTCTCATACCAAGCTAGGCTTGAGACGATGCCAATTACTTCCACAATGGGGTTTTTCCTGATATTTTCACTCTCTGAGCAATCCTCTCTCTCTCAACGTTTTTGTTAATCTATTTTTTGCTTTCATATTTTCAGACATAAATACATGGAAGCATTTTACAGGAGTTCCAAAGCTTCCTGAGAAGCGACTGACCTTTCTAACTCTTGGAGTATGCACACTTTATTGCAAAGTTCTCCCCTCAATATATTTTCTCTGAACAATGGAAAAAATATCTGTGTTAAACAGAAACCCATCCAGGTATGTGTGTAAACTTGAGAGAAGAATGCAAGGGAGTTATTTATAACGGGATGAAAATATGAAGTATTATTTATTTAGTGCCAACTATATTCTTGGTTCATATCTGTTCTTACAAGCAGCACTCTGTTCATATATGGAAGAAGCAATTTGAAGCCACAGCATCTGAGCTAGAGCAATTTTGATATAATGGCAATGAAAAGATGCCAGCAAAGTACCTTTTATGTGTGCGTTAAACTTAGCTTTGGTTGACAGTGTGCCCACTGGAAAACATACACAATACCTATAGGAATGATAAACAGAGCTTTCTCCAAAGAAGATTTTATTCACTTCTTTTGTAACTGAGTTATTAATTTAGTGTATAATTTAATCTATCAATTCCTTATCTATAAAAGGGATGCATCAGGACTTCCCTGAGTCTTGTCCAGGCACATTTCAATGTCTTCTGAGAGCAGCTATCCTGCTATGGGTGTTGCTCCACCCCTGCTATAGTCAAGACTGGGAGCTCAAACTGTAACTGTTATATCAAATATAATACAAAACATTAATTTTATTATGGTAGCTGCAGGCATTAAGATTTTAAACAAGGAATTAAAAAAAAAATACTACTGTTTGACATATAAAGAATATGAAGGAAAGAGCTCTGGAAATCCTTTAAAATACCTTAGTAACATTTTCTGAAGCTCTAGACATACTACTATGATCACGTCTCTCTTTAAGTCTTGTAAGCCAACACCATCTTATTAACTTTTAATATATGAAAAATATGCACTATAGGAAATGTAATGTTACTAATGAGGTAAAGCTCTCCCCCTCACATTATTTCCTGTCCATCTCCGTGGTAAGTAACCATGTATCTTTGTATATGGACATGTACAAGATAAGTGAAATAGCTACTTACCCATCTCCAGTCCCAGTGGACCCTGATTAGCCAGTAAAAAGGCAGAGCCAGTAAAAAACCAACACTTTACAGAACAAACCCAAAGGAGTGCATTAAGATTCTGCCCTTGTAATGCCAGCTAGTGAGATTTTCACTCATGGGGAATACTGAATAGGACCTTCTAAAGCTAAAAGATCCTGCAATCACATTTTGTCCCATCAACTAGTAGTTCTTAGTAAATACAAAGAAATCTGCAGTAAGAACATGAAGAAATACTCCCAGAAAATACCTCAAACTTTTAAATCACAGCAATATTCCCCTTGTTAAAAAAACAGATGAAATGTATTTGCTTGATAAACATTGCATTCTTAAAATAAAACTTTTCTTTGTTGAGGATGGCACACAGATTTCAAGTATTTTCTGCAAGGCAAATACAGACATAATTTTTTTTTCTGATATAAAATGCAATCCTTTTGCAACCTAATCAAAAGTTAGACTGCCAGATCCCAAATGGCACTAAAAGAAAAAAAAGGTCACATTAAATTTCTAAGGGTCATTATTAAAAACATGTGGAATGTTCCCTCCAGTATCTTTGGAATTTAATTGCACACTCTCTGGACACTCAGGGCACTCCTCTTAGGCAAGGAACAAAACATGCTGATGTTAGAGGCCACACTGAAAGCACACCCTTGCTTCCCCCTGCCCATCCTTTTGCCCCTGGGCCTCCCTACTGCTCTGGCCAAACCCTAAAGACAATCAGCACAAGAAATAGCATGATCATGGAGGAGTACTTGAAAGTACTGTAAAAAAACCAGATTTTCTCAACAGTAAGAAGAAAAACTCAAGAAAAGCCAGCTTAAGTGACTGGTCCAAATCTAAACAAAACCCACCCAAAGCAGCAAACCAGGCAGAGCAAACCAGGCTCTCAATTATAGCCAATTCATGTGAATTTCAGGTCAACCAATGGCTAATAGCAGCTCCACAGGAATTAGAAGCACTGCCTGCTACTAAACTGAGCAACCCTAAATGTAAACTCACTCATCCAGTGAAGTCATGTTGAACATCTACTTGAGTGTGACTCAAATCAATACATAGAATTCCAGATAAACTGGCAAAAATTTCTTCGGCAAATGTATCCAGTAGAACATGATGTAAAGGGGTTATTCAGATCTCCCTGATACCTCCTACTGCTTCAACTGCTCTGGAAAAGCTGATTTAATACAAAACTTGTAGCACTTCCACGAGCTTTAGATTTCCTGACCTCCAGTGAGTGGGAGGCTTATTGCAGTTTCCCTGGAAGTCTAAAAACACACCTCTTTTTGGAATGGCACATTGAACATTTTGTCACTATGCAAAGTGCAGTGCTGTCTATGCTGAAATTTAGTTTCCATAAATGAAATAACATCTGTTAAGTGCCAAGAATATCAGAATGTCTATCCATGCAATGTTACAGCATCCTTGCTCTGATTTACTGATACTTAGTTTCCTAAGATTAGCTTGTTGGAACTATTTAGAGGGATATGGAGTTTGTTTATAAGCTCTAGTATACCTGCTCATAATTTATTTAAAAATAATTCCAAACATTTATTTTATAAATCAATTAGCTTCTACTGACTTCCATCCAATTTACAGTGAAATATCTTCTGCCTGTTGCTATTCTGCTTATTTAAGTTGGGTAAATGTCCTTTAAATCTTGATCTTGTGCTTTTAGGGCACAAGGATGATGCCCTAAAATAATTTTTCAATAACAAATTTATTTTAAAATTCTCTTAAAAAGTTTAGAAAAAGGATTATGAGAAATCAATTAGGGCCGTGTTGATGAATTAGGAATTATTTTTATCTTAGCTTTGCTTTGAAACAAACAGAATGTGCAAAAAACCAGATGAAAATACCATCCATAAGGAAAAAAGAATTAAAAAGGTACAACTAGTACCAATGTACAGACTGTTCTGTGAAATAGTATTTCTGAGCTTAAGGAAACTCATTGGGATCTGGGTCACTGGGTTAGAAAGAACAGTTTTAACAAAAGAAAGATTATTGTATTTCTAATTTAGTATGCTAGACAATTAGGGGAACTTGATTTCAACAAAATGTTTCTGATATTATATAACATGGAGTTATGCACACTGCAGCTAAAAGCAAGGTAGATGCTTAACCAATAAAGGGGGAGAAATGTAAATCTGTCCTCTATGCCCTACTTCTTCTGCCTGTGTACCACAGAGTACGAATTCTGCAAGGACACAATATACAAAATGTATATATCTAGGCTCTAAAAAACACTACATAGAAACAATACATTTTAAAAAGTAAAAATCAAACTTGCTTTTAATCTCCCTTTATGTTTCTTATTAAAAAAAGGAAAATTGGAAGACTTCAAAAATTAATGTAATGACATTGTAGAGAAAAATAAGCTTATATAAAAGATTCAGTTAAACTTTAAAATATGTAGGTAAAAGTCACGAAATATTTTATGGTTCACCACCTAACATAAAACAACAGCAGAGAAAAACAACAGCAAACACATTCTGCTGCCTTAAAAACCAAATCTGTTCATGTAAAATAAACCCACGCTATGACTGCTACACTGGATTAATAGACATGAAAATCAACAAATTCCCTCTTCTAGGCAAGAATCCCTTGTAGCTCTACGCTAAAATCCATTGCAAAGAAATTAATACTCCCATAAGAAACTTCAGATGGCATAAGAGCAGCATTGCAAGGACATTTGAAATAGGCTGGAATGGAATTTTATTCCTAATGAGTGATACCAGGTATTCCTACTGCATGGACTTTGATTACTTTGTATTTGGATTATGTTTTACCTTGCAAGATTCTCTGACCTCACAGTGAATGATTACAAGCATTATTAAGTGTTAAGGATGATGTGATATTTAATTCATCATGTAGCTGGGGACTATGATCCATATTTTACCAGGGAAGGGATTGAGATACAGACTGGTTAAAGGGTTTGACCTAGAAAATTCTTCAGAAATGGGTACTGAACATCTCTCAGGTTCCACAGCTGTGCCTTAGCCAAATACTTTGCCACTATCTGATGTTCAGACCACTTCTCACTGAGAGGGTGTCACAGTACTCTTTTGTCTGGAGTTTCACCCTAAACACACATGAATTTACAGGTAAAATTCTCACTTTTTGAGTCTGCAGAGACAATTTTGTATGGTATCTTTCCTCTTCCCTAGAGTAGAAGACAATCCTACTTCAGTATAAATTGCTACACAGGAGAAAAGTAATAATTTCTCTTTCTCTGTGCATGAAATCACCTCTGCTTGGATATTCAGATACAACTGCTATATACTTACAGGCCTAAATAAAACTATTGATATATATTTCAAACAAACTGGTAAAATTATTTTAATTTTGCTTGTATATACATGAAAATCAGATGCACAGGTTTCAGAACCTGTAGTTCTGCTCACTACAGGTGAAAGGCTGCAGATGGGTGTATATTTTAAAGCACTCTGAGATTATCGAAAATAACTTAGAAAGATTTCAGCTCTCACTAGATCAGGTCTGTGACCAACTGGGTGAAACTGGTTCAATTTCTGCAAAGCTGCAGGAACACAACCACTTATGAATGATCTGGTCCACCTTGGGCAGCTGGGAATTTTGTAGTAGCCCTCACCAGGGCCAGCATTTTTTATGATTTCTCTTTTCTTTGGTAAGGTTCCCAAAACCTTACATATTTTGATATGAACCCAGTCCCTTCTGCATCATCTGACTTCTGAATCAGCCCCTCAAAGAACACTGCATTGGCAGTAGGTTCTGTGCACAGAATAATCTTTGTTCTCTGCCATATGCCCCATGTGGTATTTTAAAAAATGACTGATTGCTGCATGATTATTCTGTTTTCCCCTGTAGCTCTTGGGCTATATATCCTCAGGTGTGTTAAGGTACCATGGTACAATGCCAGACTAAAATTTGCCTTAAACTAACTCCCAATAGCTCTGATATCACTTTTAATTTATATTATAATTTCTAAATTCTAGTTGTTCCCTTGTGACTTTTTTTTTTTCCACAAGCACATCTGGAGCTGAGAAGCAGTTCTGAGCAGGAAGCAACCACGTGTATTAAATGGCACCCTTCTGTGGGACTTGTGTCTCAGTGCAATCTGACCTCTTTCACCAGAGTGGCCAGTTGAGTCCCACGGGTTCTGGGCAGTTCTTACTGTTTTACCTAAAGCAAAAAAATTCCTGGGAGTGTCCACAAATCTGAACCGGCATCTGTTCTTTTCCTGTTGTTTCTTCTTTGAAAATATAAACAGAATGTTAATTACCTTGCCCTGATTTTATCCTGCTGCTCAGTTTGTTTCCTTTTAACTTTTGAATCTATTACCACCTGCCAATTTTTCTAATCCTCTATTCTGGCAGATGTAAGGTTTTAGCAGAGATTCCTGCAATGATCCTGAAGGAAAATGAGCCATATTCCACTAGGTCAACAACACTCAGAAAGACAAATCTGAGTCTTGTTACAAACATTACTTCATCATTTGCAAAAATTGGAATCTACATACAGAAGCTTATTTCATAATTTTGTTCATGGATGCATTCAGAGGAGCTTGACAATCTCTCACATGAAAGGAAGTAAGTCACAAGATTTGTGCCTCCAATACTTTCAGTGCCCTTTTCATTTTTGTCCTGTTTTGTTCTTAAATGAATAATAAAATAAAACTTTAGACAATTTGGAGATTCTTCCCTAGTTCTCAGCACACACAGAAGAAGAAAGCTGAATCAGCGTTTTCACACGTGCTTAACTCCATAATTATGGGCTGTGCTAAATTAGAGAGCTGTGCTCAGGTTTCATATTACAAGGATTACTTTAATTCTATACAGGAAAAAAAGAATATTTTACACCATATTTTAATAAATAATTAATATTAAGCTGCATCTATTAAATAAAGGTTCAAACTTGCACAGTGCCGTAAGCTCCCACTGGATGGTGTTTATCGACTTGCAAAATCAGGACCTGGTACAATGGTATTTGGAGAGCACTTCTGTTTCATACTGTGCCAGTTCAATATTGCTAACTACAGGTGTTTAAAAAGCATGAAGTGGTCCATCAAATATCAAAAGATTAGCTTTATGCTTGCCAGGTCTTTAAAAAATAAATAAATAAATTTTGGGCTCTGCTTATTTGCCTTCTGGTTTTTGATACTCCAGGGTTCAGCTGGCTCATGTTTTCATGTTTTATCTCTAACCATAAAGGCGAGAACTCTTTTTTGATGGAAGCTAAAGTTTGCATCTACTCACTAGCCCGCAGGAACAGACTTTAGGACAACATCAAATATCATTAATGCACATGGGAAAATTGTGAAAATGGGCTATGCTGGTTGATAACTTACTAATTTACAAATTTTAGTAATAGACATTGGTGCTTTGAACTACTGATGTGAATTAGCCAGGTTCTACCACTTACTTAATAGTCTATGTTCCTTGTGGCATTGAAATTACTGTGGCTTAGAAACAACTGAACTACTCTGCAACTGAACACAGTGCTGCTTGCCTTGTGAATCTGGAACAGATTTACTCCTAGAGCAGTGGGGGTTTTACATTTTATGCTGGAATAGAAACAGTATTTTAAGAGTAGATGAAGTATCTTTAGACTAGTTACTCCAATTGTTTCAATAATGAAACTGCTGTTTTCTCCTCCTTTTATAGTTTCTTGCCTTCAACAAGAAGCTCCACGAGGTGCAATTTCATGCCATGGATTTTCATTGTTTGCTATTTGATGGATGAGACAGTCAGAGGTGTTTTGTGAGCCATTTTTAAGACGGAACTGTAAGCCCTGAACATCTACATCTTTTGATACAGGAGCTTCTGAAATATGTGAGATGGCATAGATTTGTTGGAGGAATAAATAACTGAGGAATAAAGAACTAATAGACACTTGGGCTCTATTGCTGATGTATCACAACATTGTTCCAATAATGAACTTCTCCAAAGAATTAAGAGTTCAATTTAAAGGCGTTTTCCCCTGTCATTTTTGCATCTGGCTAGGTTAATTGCCTCAAGAACTGAAAATAAATGTAAAGATCTAAAAATTTTGGACCCATTTTTTATCCTGTGTGCTGTGAGAAGAGATCTTTTCTTTCATAAACTGATTTAGGGCTTTGGGTGACATATAGAAAATATAAAATCCCATTCTATACCTCATACCATGCAACCTATGAATCTGTCAGTTCAAATGAGACTGCCATGGTAATCACAAAATAAAATCAGCTGAGAACAAAGAGGAAAAGCTTTTTCTCATTATCTTTTAAAAATCTCTTGTATAAAATGGTATAGTAAGTAGAGAAGAAGTACACATAAACCCACCTAATTTAAACATGGTGCTTTTATAAATTGAACTAATAATAACAAAAATCATTGCAAATTATGAGTTAATTTAATGTCTAGATATTCTCTTTACTGTTGCATTCATTTTACCCAATTTTAGGATTAACAAGCTGCCATGCTTAAAATTGCAATTGAGGTGCCAAATCACTATCATACTGTGACAGGGCTTTGTGAAGCAGTCGCAGCATATATTCCTTTATTGACAGGTGTAGCATATTTGTTTCTAATGGTCTTTAATTATTATTAGCAGCTGAATAGGCAGAAAACTACTCACTCACCTAATAACATGCAAATATTTAGTATTTTAAATATTAAGTGTTCTAAGTATCAGTGACTGAAAACCCTGATACATTCAGTTCATGCAGAATTATTTCACTGAGGTATGAATAACCTTTCCTTCAATTTCCTTAATTGCCTCTGCTGGAATCCCTGGCTTTGCAGCCAGACATCTTTAGCAAAATGTGCCATGGTCCATCACTGCAATCACATTGGAATTCCTGTTAATATCCAGCATCTTTTGTTGCTTATTTCATACTACCTATGCTAACATGATTATTAGTAATTTTATAGGAGTGTTGTATCAGTAATATTTATGATTCCTTACATTATTATAAAATGTACATTTGTTCTTTTTAAGAAAGTAGGACACTTTAGAACACTCCTGTTTGCATGAAGTCAGCAGTAGTTTGGAATGGGCAGAATGCAGGTTTCAGCTTTTGCTTTAGTAAGTGTTAATTACACAGGTATTTCCTGCATGAGGAATTACTCTCACAGAAATACAGAACTGTGTTTTGACAGTCAGTACTTTTAAGAATTTGTTTTTTGCTTTCTTAACCAAAAAGGATTTTTTTCCCCTCAAAGTTTATTTATTGCTTTGGTTTTTTACCCCCTGAAGTACATTCCCAAGATTTTGATTTTCAATCTGGAGTCCTACTGGGTTTAGAATTTCACTGAATATTTGAGAAGTGTCCTGGCCAAGGAAGGCTTGCAGAACTAGACACTTCTAAGCACAGAAGTATTTTTAGTTGCAAATATTAAAAAAATGCACTCGCAGCTGTTCACACAGCAGTGATTGGAGTGGTTGAAGTACTGGAGAATGCTGATACCTTGATATGTTTTATGAGTGTAATGTAGCTGTGCTTCAGGCAGAAATTCTTCAGAAGAATGAGGAAAAAGAACATGAAGTGAAACTCTTTAAATTTTTTAAAAAAGGAGTTACTCTTTTTTTGTTTTTAAAAGGGACAGTAATAATAGTGCAGTTCATATACATATATACCAAAATGGAAATGTATTTTCATTTGGGTACACTGTGCAATTCTGCTCTTATTAAAATTATCTCAAGTATATGCCGTAACATGAGAATAACATATGATACTGGTTTAGAATTGATTTTGTTCCTTTTTTTTCATACTGCTTATGATTATCAAGCTGTCAATTGTGCTCATTGAAAAAAATGGTTGTAAGAACACAAGCAAAACTAGATTTTCCAGGGGGCTTAAAGAATGTAATCTGCATGTCAACTTGCCCAATGACCTCTTCCACGTTCCCTCTAACCCATCTGAAAGGAGTGCCTGCATTTCAGAATAATTGTGTTCTACCAAGGCCCACCCAACCCCAACAGCAACCTCATTGTGCATCTGATCAGTGTCCCACCAAGCCCAGCAGCCCTTCTCCCAGAAAAGCCAGTATTGACTACAGGGTTTTGAAGCCAAGCAATTGATTTCAGTCTGCAAAGACCTCCTGAACTGAAGCTGGCAGTTTCCATGCAGTCTTAGAAAAGCTGGTTTCAGACTTTAGAGATTTAAGACGTAGCAGTTGGTTCAGAGAAATTTGTTAACAATTGGGTACTTTACACAAATAGAAGTCTCAAGTTTAATTTATTTTTACTGGTTTTTTGTTTGATTTCTGCAATACCTGCTTGGAAGATATCTTGACTGCCAAGACTAAGCACTGATACTAATTAATAATTTCCAATGCAGTATACATCAAACACTGCAGTTAAAGAAAATCTTCTGGTTTATTTGCTTTTAATTCAGGAAGAGAACACAGAAATTAACTGAACCCTGTAAATAAAATAAAATTATAAATTAAGATAAAATACCACCCTTTTTCTTTTTCTCTATAGCCTCATGCATTCCTTTCAAACATGAAATAACTTCTGAAGGAAGGATGGCTGTGGTGAAAATCAATATTTTTCCTCTAGCTGAGCCTACTTCAGAGAAAAGTCAGATCCTGCCTATGCCCTCTGCTTGCATCTAAAAATTTTAGGTTTCATTCCCTGTGGTAACTATCATAACTATACAGCTACTTCATAGAGTATATATTGACTTTGTAAACTGTGGTTGTTCTCTGGTGCGGGGATCAGTATTCTGGACTGAGCATTCAAGTGTGGAAACAGGAAAAGTCTGACATGTTATTAGATGCGTCCTTACTCATGCTCTTTGTAAGACTTCCTACATATCCCTGGATAGAAAATCAATGGTTACGTATGAAGTATCTGTGGTTGCCTATTGGAAAGCAGCAATATGCTTCTTGAGTCTGTGAAAGAATCTTGGCTTTCTTATTTAGCAATGAAGGACTGGTAAAGACAAAAACAAAGTTGACTTAAGAATATAATAATCCTTAGTTTATGGCAAGAAGCACCAAAAGACACAATGAACAGGAAGTGAAGACCTACATACAAACAGTCCCCTGCTAACTACAGCAAAAATGTTTGCCTTTGAGCAGAGCAGACTCTACTGCAAAATCTTCTGCAAAATAAGGAAAAGTTATTGAGGTAATATAACTAAAGCTTAAAGAAAAGTGACTGCAGAGAAGAGAATTAGCGAAAGAAAGGTATTCATACACAGCAGTTACTAATAAGTCTCAGAACTTAATAGAAGCTATGTACAGTGTTTGCACTACTCTAAATCTAAAAAAATCATTAAACCATATAATAATGTTTCAGTAGAAAATTTAGTTAGAAACAGGGCTTCGTAAAAATATGAAATAAGAGATGATTTCCTGCTCCAAAGAGCTTCCTATCTAAGTGTCAGTCAAAAGAGTCAGACAAAAATATATTGCTAAGTGGTCAATTGGGTTTATTTAAAGTTAAATCAAACTGGTCTTAGCATTTGCAGGTTATCATGTACCAGCACTGAGCTCACATATAATTGTCACAGAGCTGGAAATAACAGCTTTCCAAGACAAGGTCTACTCCTTCAACATTTCAGATGTAAAAACAAAGCAGAGTATGTGTCCTTATGAAGCTGTATTGCCTGGCTGAGGAATCAAGTCCTGATAAATATGATGGGCCAGATTCTGCCCCTGGTTATTTGCCTTGTCAACTCACTGACAACATTAACTACAAAATAATATAAAATGACATGGGGATTAAGCATTTTTACAGCTTAGAAAGCAGAGAGCTCACCTTAGAACATCCAGGCATTCTAGGCTTAAAGTACTCATATCTTGCAGCTGCAAAATGTTATTTCCATAGAGGATACACATCACATAGCATGCAGGTGGCAGTCATATCCTATCACTATTGTAAAAGCAGTTTATTAAGCATACACAGTGTGACAGGGAAATGGAAGATAGCCAGGAATTTGATCTTACCTGGTGCTCTGTGCTGCTGCTTCACGGTCTCTTGCCATGCTCAGAAGTCCTATGCTTTGTATTTGCTTCAGGCCTAGAGCGTCAAAGTGTATCAGTTCTTTTACAAAGCCACACAGCATCAGTATGACATGTGAAACTAGCCAGTTCTACAGCTCTTTACACTTCAAATGTTTTCATGATATTGAGCCTTACAAGAAGAAATGTCAACCCAGCCTGATCTTTAAGCCTTTCACCATTGAATCAACACATGTGTGTCACAGATATTTAACAGTAACTGTAGAGATGGATGAACAAGTTTGTGGAAAATCCTGACCCAGCATGCATTTACTCCAAAAGCCCTCCCAACCCTCTCTAAAGTTCCTGTCACATGAGGGGAGTTCTTATTTCTTTTTTACTCCTTGCTAATTTCCAGGTCATCATGCTGTTTGCTGCTGATGTAGTAAAACCACATCCATCATCATAACCAAACCCTTTAGATGAGTCTACAAAGCTTAATTATAAAACTTCACTTTGGTAAGGTAGATAAGCAAATACCTACTGTAAGGAACAACAGACACTCTGCTGAAACAAGCAGCACATGCTAGAAGTGAAGAACATGCCTAAATACTCTGCTGTATTTTTAATCCTATATAACAAGCCATTTTTTCACAGGAAGTAGATTAACTCTGTAAAGGAGGCAAGAAGAGGAGTCAGGTGTTTTGGGAAGCATGGGCCATTAGTGTATTTGCTGTCTTTTCTCTACATTCTCAATTTTACCATTCCATATCTTCCCTTTTCCATTACTTCTTTTTCCCCATGTTGCTTTCCCCTTAATTTTCTGCTTCTCTCATTTCACTTGCAGACTCCAGATCTATAAGGACTTTGCTTCATCACTTTTTCTTGTACAGCATTAATTTAGAACTTATCCATTATTTTGTGTTATTCCACTTTAAATGTGTGAGTTCCACTGTCCAAGCAGGGCCTGTGTTAATGCTGGTGAGCGCCTTGTTCTCTGTGACTGGCAGGGTATAAAGCCTGTCACTCTTAATTGCCACCACAGACAACCTTTCAGCCTGAGTTTTGAAGTTCAATCATGAGATATTTGGTATTTCCCCAGCTATTTGCACATGTTTTAACTGCAGACTGTGTGTATGTGTATGCAGGCATGGGTCATTACACAAAGTGAAACCACCAGCTTCTGTGTCGTGGGCCACCGAACAGCCACCAGCTGATAATGACTCTTGGTTATTACTAACCAGGGTCAAATTCATGCCAGTGACCTAGAAGAAAAGGGCTCCATATCTCATTACTAACAATCTAAGTTCTCCAGTCCCTCTGACCACTGCATTCAGGTCTTTAAGAGAAAAAAAAAAAAAAAAATCAAGAAACTAAACCAGGTATTTCAGTAAAATGCATGTGTGGCATATGATCACATTAAGCACCATCCAGAGAGTGAGATTTTTCTACTCACAACTTGATAATGCATTCTCAGCATATAGATACCTTCTTATACAAAACAACTAAAAAACTATCACTAGGAGTTATAATGATAGAGAAGCATCTCCAGTCTGTTGAGTGAATAACAGACATTCAGAGGAATTCCTAAATACTTTTTAATTGATAGCCCCTAACTTTTTTTGAGTCACTCTGGTGTGTTCAGTAAATAAAAAGATTCACAGAAGCCCTTCAAATATGTTTTAATGGAAGAAAAGGCATTTCAAAGTCTCCATCAAGTCATACGAAGATAAACTGTAAAGTTTAAAGACATTTCTTTTTCTTAAATCCTAAGACAATTGAGAGCATTTGCAAATACCAAAATAGCATCTCATTATTAAAAAATGGGATTTAAAATTCTTTTCCCCCATCTCAGGTTTTTCTGCAATATTTTGGTTTTGTATTTTGGGACTGTAAGTAACTGTTATAAAGTCTTGGGATATTTAGACAGAAAGGACTCAAATCTGCAGGATACCTTGAATGTGATAGTGATCCAGCAAAGAAATTGCAAATGCATGCCTCAATTCAGTTAAACTGCTGATTGCCAGAACACATTCTAGGATTTAGTTCTAACAGATCTAGGAATTTGAGGTCTTTAAAGCTTAACTAATCTAAATAAATGTACACAGTCAGCTTTTTACTTTCCTTAAGATGATAAATAGTACAGAATCACAAACTCTAAGTTATTTCCTACATTATCTGTATGACCATATAAAATATTTCTATAGTAAATGTCCTAAAGTTGACAAGATACTATTAAAGTAGAAGAACTCATAGCCCCTAGCATAGCAGTTATATCAACCTTTAGTATTTAAAAAACTAAATCCTAAACTCAGGCTTGGGATGTAAGTAGAGAAATTAATTTTTAATATTTTGGTTTAGTATGGATTTGGATAATTTGGTTTGTGAAGAGCATATTATTCAGCCATTTACTTGGGCTTTTAGATATATTCCTTCTGTAGCAGGCTATTAGCCACCTTCAATGCAAAAAATGTGCTGAAATACTGTGTCCAAATTAGTTCATTTGCCTGAAAGGGAGTGGGAGGGGAATAGTGATAGTAAGAAAACTCTTTATGTGTGTTGTTCCAGGCATGATAGCCGCCTTGCCAAATCCAGGTGTTCAAAAGCCAGAAGACAGTTCCAAAAACACAAAATTGGATCAAACATCACAAGATTAATATCTGTTTGTTTTTCTTTTGATTTACTTTATGGCTTCTGAGATTTAATTTTTAAATGAAAGTGGAGATTCTTACCTAACCACAGAATTTTGGAAGCTGTGAGTTAAAGCAAATTATACTGAGAAGTTCATCTGCTCCTGCTTTTGCCCACTCTCTGTTGTTCAACATCTACACTAGAACTGCGAGGAAGGGACTACACAAGCCTTTTCACCAGAGCTGCATCCCCTGGGCTCCCAGAACACTGTGAACCCGTGGGCTGCCAGTTAATGTAGCATCAAGCACACTTTGTGTTGAGGAAGTGATGCAAATGAAAATTAATTGCCCAGTGAGTTTGGTTCTGCAGGAATCCAGTAGCAGTAGCACACCATCCTGAACCTAGTGTGATTATTTGGGTAATTATAATATAATAATAGATAACATAATTATAGTAAGTGTGATTACTTGGCTTATTTAGAGATTTCATTGTATTTCTTCTTCAAATGACAGATTGTGAACTCTGAGTCTAAATTTCACACATTTGAATGATTTTGCCTCCACATAAACTAAGCTGAAGGAATGCATGAAATCTATTTCTTGAGATTTCCATGGAGTTCAATAAGCACCTACAAGTTTGTGATCTGCCTATGAGGATTCCACTGCATATCCCCACAGTGTCAAAATTTTCCCCTGGATGCTTGTGTAATTAGTCTTAAAGACTGTTCCAGATTCAAAGTTATTTGATGATGCAGAATGTGGAAGGAGAGGCAATGTGAATTTGCTGACACAAGCAGGTCTCCTTGACCCATTCCTGGGATAGCATTATTTACAGTGTTTAGGAAACTATCTGATCTCTGAATCTGTTTGTCTCCTTCAGTCTAGTGAGTACACACCTAAACAGTGCACTAGTCTAGTCTGGCACTCAGAAAGCATTACTTTGTTCCTATCCTGATCATACCAAGCTTATGCAACTGTGTTTTCTGTCTTTCCTTCTAACTTTTGAATCTATTGGCCAATCTCAAATAAATTTGATAGAAGAGCAGTGATCTCCAAGATACTAAGTTCTACCCAGCTACATGAAAACTGATGACTAGATAGATGACTGGCCTCATTAAGAGAAAAACTGCAACGTGAACTTAAAAGTTCTGTTTTGTCTGGCTCACCAGCTGGACAATCAACACACAAGCAGCCACAGGACATGCTGCCTCTTGCCCAACTAGTAATTAGGTACAGCAATGAGACCTCAGGATACTGTGTATGGACAGTACGAGAGGACAAGAAAGCACAGGTGGAATATTTGAGGTCCTGGAGAGAAGAATCATGAGGTACATGAGAGGAAGCAGCTGATATTACTATTGTGGAGCCTTACTGAGACATAAGATTGAAAGACAAATGTGTAGGTGTTGACTCATGACAATATTCTTCATCACAAGGAAGGTGTGTTGTTGGTGGTTATCAATAATGTGCAACTCTTCCTTTCAGATTTTTAAGACAAGAATGTGTATCTGAGAATCAGATCTGTTAGATGCTCAGCCAGAAGTCAGTGCATCTATGTCCAACTGCAGAAACCAAAGCTGGCACAAGTGAGAGCTAAGACAATATTCTCCACAAAACATTTATAGCCCAAACCAGAGATTTTCCATGGTGCACTTTAAAGGCAAATCCTGCACTGACTGTGCTCTGTCAACCCTGCTACAAGCTGTACCATTGCAAAGATGTCACCAAGAACAGGACTGGGGTCTAGAACACTTTGCAACTGCAAACTAGAGACTTTCCACTGGCATTCAGTGTGTTGGACGTCATATACACAGGTGGCATTAAGTTACCTTCTAGGTTAAACAGATGCTTGAAGCTACAGCACATCACCTATTTGGGTATTTTAAGAGAATCAGAGTCTACCTGATGATCACAGAGCCACAATGCTCCATGATAATATAGATGTAAACACTTAGCTCTTCAGCAATATGTGACTATATTAACTTATGAAGGTATTCATTGTATAACCTAAATACAGGGGTCACAAAAAGAAAAATAAATTCCCCCCTCAACTATTAAAGCACTGTGCATTTGCATATTATTCTTTACTCTCTGACAACTGTGGATATTCTCATCATGACCTCTAGTTGTTAGTTTTCAGTGTGCTGAACAGAACTGAGGGAAACACAGTAAGATCACAAAAGCGAAGTTTTATTTTCAGTTGCTCCCTTTCTCATCCAAAGCTTCAATAAAATTCTTCTCAATAGAATAAGGGAAAATGTAGAACTGTATTCTTTTCTTTGCCCAAAGACCCCAGGATGCAGATGAACTGCAATATGAGGAGCAGAGCCATCATAAACGAAATGATCATGCATGGGGTTTCTTCTGAAAATAGTTCTACTGATTTTGAGTGGGGCACCCAAGTACAAAACTGGGTACTGCAGTCTCTGAGGGCTCCTGAAAAACATTTTTGATACATGTCATGCTTTGGTAGACCAGACTCATTATACTACATGACTAAACAACAGGGATACTTTTCTTATGATGACTTAAAAAAAGTTATCATCATGTTATTTTCTCCATGTAAAAGGAAAGCAATGACTGTACAAATACTTCAGCATACGGCAAGAGAATAAAGGCAGGAGTTTTGATCTACATCTCTGACTCATGTTCATGAATTCATTAACCTCAGTGGACTCCTTCACCTCTGTTTTCAGAGCAAAAACTATTACTATTCTCAGTGAAAGATTAGTTTGCAAATGGTAACATTTCCCCAAACTCGTGGCTGACAAAAGCCATTTCATTGTCTGGTATATATTAGAGTGCTGTTAGGGTTGCTGTGAATTCAATCCCTCTACCTATAACCATCAAAGGACTGATGCTCCAGCTGGAGATCAACAGCAGTGCACACCAGTGACACTGCTGGAAATACTACTATAGGAAAAATTCTTATACAAGAGGAATCCACATCTGGAGGTACCTAGGAACCCTCTGTTCCTTTGTACCCCTGGAACAGCACATTCTGCTCAGAGCTCTTGAGCAGGAATTATCCCCTGATTAATTTATCCAGCTCAGTATTTCTACTGGGTTCATCAACAAGATAACTTGATAAGAAGTGCTTAGCTGCTTATTCAGTTGAGCATTATTATTGCCATCAGCATTTTGCATGGATCTTTCAGTGGATTTACAATTAACCAGTGCACAGCTTGAATCCACAAAATCTTGGCATGTACCAATAGCAATGGGGGATAGGTCAAAATCAACATTAAACAAATATCATTACCGTGCACAAAAAATCTATATTTTCCCAGAGCAGAACAAAAAGCATAGCCTACCTGCTTCTTTTTATAGTCCATTAAGTTATATCTACTGTACTTCCCTATATTAAAAATACTATCTGGGAACACTTTCCCTAATAAATAGCAGTGCCCTCAACAGTATTACTACTATAAATTCAATGCCTATAATGAACTTATGAAAACTAATCATGCTGTAGCTTAAACACTAGTGGCATCAGTCACTTCAGAACTGGTTTGCAGCAAAAGCATCTCCTCAAAATATGGAGCACCACTCCCACTGAGCTCAGTAAGGCTGGAACGGTTTTAAAACTTTTGTGTATGCATAAGAAAAAAATAGATCAGTCTATCCCACCCACAGCTTACATATTGTTTCTTGAGAAAAGTTCAGCTCACACAAATAAATGTTTAAATTTGCAGGCTCTTTTCTAAACTATATTAAAGCAGATCATATTCTGACATAGTTGCTCTTTGTGCTTCCAGATCCTTGAGTGTTATTTTTGATACACAGCTGCAGATTTCATTTATGCAATCTCAGTGTTTTGGGTTTGCATTAATGAAATCTGTTAGAAAAAAAAGCCTTTTGCTTCTCTACGTCTTGATCTTGTAGATTAGCAGCATGAAAGAGAAAATATTGACACAGAACTACTAATGCAAGTGATTTTTGTCGTAAAGTGGTTTTTTGTCATCAAGAGCCATCGATCTCTTTCTCTTCAATGAATTCCTGTTGCTTTCTAGATTGTGACAATCAGGGCTTGTCAGGACTATCCCACATATAAAATATTTGTGCCAGTCTTTTGCCAGCTGGCAGTTCAAACCAACATAGCTCATTGTGAAAATGTTTTGCCTGGATTTTAAAATCAGATCTAGGGTTAAACTAAAGATTGTACCAACTGTATGTCTTAAATCCATTCATTCCATCTGACCTGCAAGTACACATCTGCTGCATGTTAGCCTTACCCTGCTGTCTGACAGTGGCACACATTTGAATCCTCATCATTTTGATTAAAGACTTGGTTTTGTTAGGATGTCATGTACAGTATATCAAAGGAGATCAGTAACCAGTCTGAAAGTCAGATGACAAAGAAAACAATCAGCACATGCACAGTTAAGCAGAGTTTCATGAAAAGAAGGCTTAACATAATGAGTCATAACTTGGAAAAGTGTCTGTAAGTGGTCTCAGTACTCCGAGCTCATAGTGGACAGCTTAGGATTTTAGAAACGGTTACTAAGAACAGACAATCACAAGAGGTGTGTTGTCATGGGCTCTGTACAAATTGGTTATCACTGATCATCAACTTGTTCAACATTCAGATTTAGGACAGGCAAAGCACAATATATTTCAAAACATTTGGTAATAATCTTTTCTAAGTTTTGGAGATTTGGCCAGCAGTTCAGTAAATTAGGGTAGAAGAGAAAACCACCTTTCCTTTAATCAATGGATAATGAAGAGCATTTGTCTTACTTGTAAGACTATCTAAAATACTAACTTTGTCTTTGTTTAGTAAAAATATGATATTTTGCTTATCACATAAAAAAAAAACAAAAAAAAACAAAAAAACCCCCCTGCTGGTCAGCCTTCCTGACTGATTTCTGGTTTAAATATCTTAATATATTATGTTTCCTATTTGTGTTTGTTAGTGTACATATAAGTGCATCTGTGTCTGTGCGTCAAGATCATTATTAATCATAGTAATGGCAGGGAGAAAAAAGAAAACTTCTAAGCCCACTGGAAGAGCAATAGTGTTCCAGTAAGTTCAAGGTCTGCTAGGATTAAGGTTTGGCTGATCTGAGCCACCTGTTCTTCAAGTGAATACAAAAAGATGTGAGTGCAGTTCCTGAGGAAGAGAGCACGGATTAGCTGGTCTTAGGAAAAGACAAATCCAGATATTTGCTGAACAGAAATGGTCAGTGTTAGCTGCCAATCCTACCAAAACAAAGTTTAGGGTCTGCTGTTTGTAACACTTTCTTTGATGGTTACCTCTGTACATGTCTTTATGTGGTATTTAAAAGGTAAGCTCTTTTATACATATACTTTTTTTTTAAGATATACAGGAATATTGTTTAGAAATCTTTCAGCTAACTCTAAAACTTTATTATTCAATGAACTAAACTGTTTTTAAAACAGAAATCAGTTTTTTTCAAATGATTCACCAGTCCTTTTGTTTATATCACTCCAGGATTTCACAAGTGAGTAGTTCATAATCACTTGAGCTGTCCACTGAAGGATCAGGCTTCCATCCAGTGTACATATGGCACTTGTGCCTTCAGGCTTAGGGTTTTAAAGCCTGCAAAGAAATGCAGTCAGGCATAACGTGGACTACCTGTGACCGAGAAACATGTGCTCATTAAAGAACACCTCTGCAGGAGAGGAGCAGCACAGAGGCTGGGAAAGCTGCAGCAGGGTGGATTTCCTTGGATCACTGTGTTAAATGCATTTGGAAGGCAAAAGTGCACAAGCAGAAAGATATTACAGGAACACTCCTACTAACTGGAAAATGCTGATCTTGAACATATGATCAATGTATTTCCCAGGTTTCCTTTCAAAATCATCTGCGTTCTTTTAATGCACTTAAAGGCATCCTGTGTTGTATCCTCTGCACTGACGCCACCAGAAAATTTTCCATGGTATGCTAGTATTTGTGCATGATCTTCAGCAGGAAGCTCTCCTTTGGTCTCCTAAGCCATATGCTATTTATTATAGAACTAGGATAGGAGCTGATATTTTCCCAAGCAATTATGTGAATGGGGACCACGAGCTCTTCTGACTTTCAGTAAAACTCACCTGAAACATTTAAATATTTTGAAAATTTCAGCAGCTGAGTTTTGAACTGATTAATAGGATGGCTGTAGTAACTTATTTTTCTATTTGTGCTTTTTTAAGCTCTGTTAAATCATTCTCTCTGTCTTCAGTCACTGGACTAAACTTTGGAAAAAGACAAATCACTCTTATTCAGCATAGTTTTCTTTACTGAACATTGCAAAAGAATTAAGGTGATCTTTACTGCAATGGACAGCATCAAAAATTATAATACAGTTTAGGCTCCTATTCACTGTACATTCATTAGTACTTTTGTCTTCCTCCTCAAGTTTTTGCTCCATCATAGTGACCACAATCAGATGTCTGGTATATTCCACCAACATACACCCTCCCCCAACATTGTTTTTTTTTCAGGATTTTCCTTTCCCAAGCCATTTGAAAGGTTTTGTAGAGAATATATTTTTCATATGTAAGATATTTTTAAATATCATTTGAATCTATTAAAGTGATTTTGCTGTATTAATAGATAAATCACAGGTCATAGTAACAGTACTTTTTTTGGACACTCTGCAGATACAACATCAAATTTATGTTGAGTTTCAGTGATGAACAAGAAACATGTGCTCATATTCTTTAGCTATCTTAGAAGCTACTTTCCTTTATATCCATGTAGAACAAGTAGTACCATGGCTGTACATGTAACATCAAAAGCTTTCCCTCAAAAAGCAGTGCAGAGTAGTCCCATTTAAAGAATGAGGGGATGAATCAAGCCTCCCTCATTATTTCTGGGAGGTCTGTCACATCTATTTCCATTAAAAGAAAACTAGAACATGAAAGTGAGCCTACTGAGCCACATCAAGAGTCCCTCCTGCCCTGTATCCTACCTTGTACACAAATGGATGCCTAGGGAAGAGTAGCAATGAGACAAACTCCAGAACACAACACAGTTTCAATGCTACTGGTGTACTGCATCTGAAGGCAAATCTTTGCTAAATTTCTTTCTCAGTGAGCATTGCCATTTACATTTAATCTTATATTTTTCCCAATTTGTTCAGTTTCACAGCTTTTCACCTTAGCAAACTGTAAATTATTTTAGGAAATTAAGTTTCTACAACAGAAGTGCATTTTTATCATTAGCAAAGCAGACAGACATTGGCAGAAACCAAGAACTTTGCAAAGACAAAATGAATTCCACAGCATTGTGAGATAATATGCATCCATAAAATGCAGTTTTCCAATTTTCTTCCTTTTGTCTCACTTAGGAAAAAACCAGAACATTTCAGTAGCAAGTTTATGGAAGCCCTGTTACAACAAGAGGCTTTCAAAGGTACATGCTCGTTCTCGTACCTGGTGCTCAGCCAGCAGATGGGGCTATTAAAGTCACAGGAATGAACCAGAGAAACACTGCAATTTGCAAAATTAATGTAAGTCTCCGAGTACTAAAGGTCAGAATAAAGTATACTTTACAGCTTAGAAGAGATTCGAATGCAGTCAATGGTACAATAATTTACTGTGTTTTTTCCAACACGTACATGTGCTGGAGAGTGAACCAAAGGTACTGTACATATTAATTTCTTTTGTATGGGTGGAATTTTATTGCATGTGATGAGGCCTACTTATATCAATGCAACACTTTTCAAGTAAGAGCTAAAAAAAAATCAAAACGTGTCATAAATGCACACCAAGTACTAAATCAGCATAATTTCAGTGTTTTGAATTGCCATGGGAATAGCTGTGCTCCCATCAAGTTAAGTCTTGCAGAGGTAGCAGTCATGCTTCTCTTTTCCTAATGGTGCTACCATCACTCCCTTCCCTGTTGACTATTGTTCAGGTATAATTATAATGTGCCTGCAGAAATCCCATTAAATGTCTAGCTTTTGTTTGTAAATTATATGTATCGTAAGGTTTATGAACTGATTTGCGTGTTAAAAATTCACAGAAGAATTCCAAGTCAAGAGCCTTAGAGTATTATTTCTCAGTAAATGAAAATATCATGTCAGTATTTTAAAATGGAGATTTGGGTCCTTTTCTCCAGCTCAACTGAACCTGCCTTTCAAATATTACAAAGGACAATTGGACATTGCCCAAAGGCTGTCTGTTTGCAAGCAGCACAGCCAGTGAGCAATTTATTTATTAAGGGCACAGCAAACATCTCATTCAGCTGTACACTTTGCCCAAATCTGAACACAAAGATGCTGTTGTGGATCTTAAATTCTTGAATTGCTCCTTATCCTATCAAAATATATCACTAGAGTACACTTTTTAATCAAAATTGATCTGAAAAGTG
This sequence comes from Cettia cetti, assembly GCA_013401135.1. Lineage (NCBI taxonomy): Eukaryota > Metazoa > Chordata > Aves > Passeriformes > Sylviidae > Cettia > Cettia cetti. The sequence continues at coordinate 108,090 of VZUI01069477.1, read as the reverse complement.
ATATAAGCAGAAATAAGTTTCTTGTTTAAAAATAAAATTTCATCTGCTCAGAGATCTGAACTCATATAGGATGCTGAAGAAAAGCATTAAAAAGAAAGCAGCCAAGGAGAAATGAAGGGATGTATTTCATAAAGTATGAGGTCACCCTGCTGTCTCAGCAATCTTGTCTGTCTCTTTTTATCACTGTACTTAGGTATTACTTTTCCACATATTTTATGTCTGGAAGGTTAGGATTAATACTTGCTGAAGGGTGTAGGGTCCATCAAACATTCAGACTGCCCAGCTGCACAGTAGTCTGCAGCTGAGATTTGTACTTTTATAAAATTTAGGCTATTAAAACTGTTACCTGATTTCTTAAAGGGCAAGGAATACACATGACAATTTTAAACCCTGCTTCTAATGTCTCCCTCCCACGAGTTTCAAAACATTTGGCTTTTATACATCTTTGTATATTGAGATGGAGAATTGCATCCAATAAATCTGGAATTAGTAAATTATTAGACAAAAGACCAAACCCTGGCTTTTTTGTAGTGTTCTAAATTTTACCTCACTCTAGAGCTGAGAAATATGGAAATGCTAGTACTGGTACATCAAAGCATTGGAAAAATTTAATCAACGGCACCTTCAAGCTATTATGCATATCAAGTGGCAAGATAAAATCATGAATAACAAAGTTCTGCAAAGTGGTTGCACAAACAGTATTGAAGCAATCTTATAAAAGCGTATTTCTGCTGGACTGGACATGTCCTTTCCATGGAGGACACCAAGCTCACAAAGGAAAGAACGTGCAGTAAACTTTTAGTGTGTGAAAGATCAAGAGACCAACTCAGGCAGAAGTAAAAAGATGCCCTGGAAAAAAAAAGAAAAATTAACCTCACATATTGTGACACAGGTAGCAACACATGTGGCAAACAAAATGTGTTGGCGAGACCCATTAACATCTGCTGCAGAAAGCTTGGAAGAAAGACACGCAAGCCAAGAGGAGAATAGGGTAACTGGCAAGCAGAGAGAGTGGGAGAGCAGGAGCACGTGCAGGGAAACTGCAGAAACAGCCAGGAAAAACGATCCCAACGTACGGAAGTTGATGTCACACAAACTCTTTCGTCTTCAGAACAACAGGCACCAACCAACGATGACAAATTCACATTTGTACCTTCATGCCAACCCTTAATCTGTGGTGCAGCAGCTAATGTTGTTCTTGGAGCTAGACAGAGTCTTGCCTAAACAGCAGTAACCTAAAAGAGTGTGTTCACTTCAACTCCATTAAAAAATGTGGGTGGGGTGAAATACATGGGAAAGAAGCAATCATAAAAGCGATCCATAAGGAAGTTCATTTCATGCATCTAAAAGGGTTTGGCAATAAGCAATTGGGGATTTTTTGATCAGGGAAAAGTCCTTCTACTAAAAAAAAAAGAGAGAGACCATTTATTACAGTATATTTGAGAGAGAAAGGGTTCCAAGGCATCCATTTTTATAAAAGAAATCATCTAATTTTTGTATTTTCTCCTTTTCCCCTGGCAATGCCTGCTCCAATTCTTTGTTACTGAGTTTAGGAGACTCTTACTTTCACAGGAGACATGAAAGAAGGACATTAAGTTCACGTCACATCTGTGAACATGTTGCCATGTCAACAGGCAGTACTTTGTGGCTTAATTATTGATTGACTCATGTTCCTTTAGGACATAGCACAAGCAATAACAGCACACTGAGCAGCTTTTCTAACTTAGATACTTCTTTATGCCATCTAAGAGGTGTGGCATTTCCAGCCTAGGCATGGGTAAGGTCTATACTGGAGCTTTAGCATAAGAGACTCCTCCACAGCCATATTGCATAAAGAATATGGTGGTCTCAAAGATACATAATTACATTAACAACATTGATAAAGAACTGGGATTAGAGCTTTTGTCATTCAGATAAAAATCCTTAGCATGCACAACTCCAGCTAAAGAAGAGCCTTTATAGGTAAAATGCATGGATTAGTTCCTACAATCACTCAGCCATTCAGCAAGTCAGATATAGCAACCAGAACAATTCATTTCCAGGCATAAATTGTGAAGCAAGAGGAGGTAAAAATTACAGTGCATTATGGAATCCATGGCAGCTACTCATGTGTACATTGTTTTCCTGTGGTGGGTACAAGGTTGATTAGCCCACTTTCATTGACCATCAAACTACCTAAACTTATGTTTACCAAGATGTAAAAGTACATACCCTAATTATTAAGCATGCAGTATCAAATTATACAAACTACCACCCTAACTTGCCTCACAGGAATTTGTTCCTACAGCTACATCCCAGTAAGCGTCTATATGCACAAAACAAGGGCCTATAAACAGGCAGAGAGGAGCACTGAGTAGTTCCAAGAACTCTCAGTAAAGTTTGAGGAAGAGAAGTAGAATGGGAAGAGAGACAAGATATTTTTAAGATGAAGTATCTCAATCTGTTCCATTTTGCAGCGGGGTAAATCAGTATTATCTATGCTGGAGTCTTATGAAGCCTCCTTTGCAAGAGTAAATTCAGATCTTGTATTGGAAGTGTAGTCAGGCAGGATTCCTAGGAACTCAAAAACAAAGCAGAACGGTAGGGTCTTGGTTTCTTTGAGAGGGTATTTAAACTAGGAGAAAGACATATAGAAAAGCAAGGCACATTTCTAATCTAAAACAAGAAAATTTTTTTTACAGTATAGGTAGTTCCTTCCAAAATTTCATCTACCACTTAACAATTTTAAGCTTAACATCCTGTGAAGTGGATGCACAGAAAGAGGTGGGCAACATCTTCGAACATGCTTTTGATGTGTGTGGTCATGTCCACATCTTGCTAAGCTTAATATTTCAAACCCAAGTTGTAGAAACAGTGGTGCTCACACTCCATTTGTCACCGCTGTACCATTACATACATGCCATGGACCAAAATAAGTGCTCCTTTCTGCTTAGTTCTCTTTTTCTAACATATAGAAACAATTAAGATACAGCTTTTATTTAGGAAGTTATACTCGAGCTAAGAAAATTTTAATTAGGAATGTTTCACCATTTTTAAGGGTTTTTTTAATAAATCATGGAGAGAGAGCTCTTCTAAGTATGTTCTTTGAAGTAATTTCTATTTAAAAATGTATTTCTTATAGATACATAAGTTATGCTAAAAGACACGCTTTTACAATAAACTATAAATTTCTTTTCTAATTAGACTGTATATTTATTTGGAGATGCATTTCACATTTGTTGACCTAGCAATATTTGCCTTTCAGCACTTCACTGATTTTTGGAATTTACTGTTGTTTTCTGTGAAGTATCATCTCCCAGTCAGAAATCTCATCTCATGACTAAGAAAATACATTCACTCATCAGATCTACTGATTTTCCTCTGTGGCTTGGATCATGTCTGTCCAGGCTTCAGAACCTCCTCTGTGTAATCAGGAAAACAACACTTACCTTCTGCCTTTGTTCCACAGTGTCTAGAAAGGGGCTGGGACAGTCTCAAAAAATACAGTGTTCAGTGTACTGGGATTACAAACTCTGTTAAGAGTTTCTTAGTGCAATAAATGAATAATAATGAGCCTGGTTTAGTTTCAGAAGAATACATCCATCCAAGTCATTTATGTAAATAAGATAACTTGATACACAAAAGTGCTGCAACCTTACAAATTCTACTTTCCCCCGTCTGTAAAAATGACACTTCTAGTTCCCTGTTGCTCTTGCTTAGAGCCACTTTTCAATTTAATGAGCAAAATTTTCTCTTGCCCCTTCACTCCCCTCTCTGTAAGCATTAATCTCTTGGGTAAAACACTGTCAAATGACTCCTGAAAATCTAAAAATATAATGTCCATGCTACACCCTATCTTGGCAGCATTATCTTCAAAGAGTTCCAAAAGGCTAGTGAAGCATGACTTTTTTTTTTTTTCCCTAAACCATGTGTATACAACTAATCAGGCTGAAGGATGCTTTCACAAGATACTCCTTCCCCTAATCTGTTAAAATTCTTTCAAATGTCATTCCTACAGATGAAATTAGGCTAACTGGTCTAATGCCACATGGTAAAATCTTTATTAAAGAAAGCTCGAAGTGAAAGAAAGTAATGATAGAGAAGAGCATATAATTTTTGAGGGCTTGACATACACTACTTGTGGAGCTGTAATAGTTAGAAAAGGCCTCATTTTCCTCAGAAAGTGTTACCTGAATTATCATGTAATGATGACTCAAACTTTCTTCTGTCTATTTAAACACCAGAGTTACGATAACTCCTGGCCACCTTTAAAGGAGCCCTCTGACTGCCTGGGCAGAGAGCAGGAACCTCAATTGTTTTAGGTAACCTGAAGAATACTCCAGAGTACTCCTTTTTGCTACATGTGTTACAGAGATAGCCATTAGAAAGGAAAAGGGCCACAAAACTCATCAGTAGAGTCAGTAGTTAAATTCAAAATGCCTTCTGCTTCCTTTGGATTGATACACCACTGACATTACCCAAATCAAATTAATATATTTGAAAAGCATGTATTACCTTAATGGAAAGTACATTGATTCATATTTTCTTGTTATGCCACCTTTTTTCTGCACTTTATATGGTCCACTGTACGATGCAGTATTCCATCTATCAACCACTGAATGACAAACCAAAAATTTGTGTTCCTGCAATTCCAATTTCACCATTGCCACTCACATTAATGGCACAACAAAGAGAAGAATCTCTCAGCTGACTCAAGACAGAGACTCTGTAGCTGGCATGGCCTTCCTAATGAATGATAGCATAGCCTGACATTTCTACTCCTTAACAGAGGTACAAGAGGAAACAAGATGAACTAGAAGTGAAACAGAACCATATCATTTTCAGCAGTATGATTAGATTGCTTATTTCTTTATAGCTGGACACGTATCCTTCTTATCTACTCACTGCGGTGAGCCAAAATGCCAAAAGTATAAAACACAGCTGTATGAGGTCACCATGGCAGTAGTCAATTTTTTTACTGAAGAAAAAGAAAGACATGCTGTTCGGTCTATTGAATTTATATACTGACACATGATAAAAATCCAACCTCAACCAAAGATTCATGCAGGGAGACTCTTCAGTGGCTGAACAGAAACATTCAGCTGGCACAGATCACATGATTTTTTTTCCCCTAGTGGTTAGAAGAGTGATTACCTTAAATACATGTTCCAAAGATTCTACAACACAAATAATTTACAACTTTGCTTATCAAATGCTATAGCTAAAGTTTATTATAAAGTTACAATACAGTAATTATTACATGACAAGGCTAACTGATTCCCAACAGAACTACCTTGTACCTTTTATTCTTCTGATAAGCACAACTCTTTTCTAAAGCCGTTCTAAACAAATTATGGACAATTGTTGCTTCTCTCATATGTAGTATGCAATAGGATCTGAGTGACTATGATTGAGTGAAATCATCACAGCTGGAGAAGAGGAAATAACCTGAGGGTGAAGGGAGTCAGAAAATTATCTGTTCGAGGGTGCAGAAGGTCTCCTTGGCTGCTGAGGTCAGCAGTGGCAGTGTATGAAAAAATTAAACACAAGAGTGAGAATAAAAGGCAATGCTCTTGAAGTTGAACAACACAAACTAATGAAACGTCTGGCCTTAGGTTTTACATATCTATGTGTTTTTACTTCAGTCGTATCTAGTCATACTTAAAATTCAAAGACCCCAAAAAATAAAGAATACTTTATAAAGGATTGTATTTAGTATTTGTAATTTGAATCCCTACATGACTGAAAAAAACTTCCAAGTGAATATTGATGAAACTTTCTGTGAGTATAGCTCCTCACATTTCTTCCTCAGCTGATTGTAAAATGAACCATGAAGTTTGGTTATTTATTTAATATTGAGTGTTATATTAAGCACTCCTCTAGGCCCAGCTGTTCTCTCAAATACTTGTAAATGGGCTTTCTTTGGCTTATCAATTTATTGGTTTAGTAGTCAATTTGTTTACTAGTGCATGTCTCCAGGTGTATGACCATGTTATATCAACAGCTGTAACTGTTGCCTGTGGGTGTTTTCTTGGACAAAATGGATGACTCAATGCCTCTACTCACATGAATTTGAGGTGTGGTCACCTACTTCAGTGTTTCTATCTGGAATAGCAACCTCCCATGACATGCAGCACAAAAAAGAACAACTTGTATAATGCTTTTTGCTCTTTCTGACCATTCTTTCACATTTCAAATATTCATGGTGTCCTATGCCAGCTACTTCTGACTAAGAATGTCATTTAGGAAGTGATAATTTTTCAGAAATATAATTTACTCACAGTTTTGCTTAGGAAAAAAATTCTTCCTTCATCATTGTTCTTCCTGCTCAGTAATCTAGACTGAACATGGCACACCAGAAGTTTTGGCTTCTTTTCCAGCTGCCCCAGGAAAGGTATGGAGATGCCATCCTCCTCACAATGAATGACAAATCAGAATTATCCCAGTAGGATGACCCAATATACAGATTCTGGTAATACAATCCAATATATTGAACCAAATACCTTAAGGTGATCAATAATAAAAAGGCCTGGGTTTTGTTTGCTTGGTTGGTTTCTTTTTTTTTTTTTTTCCTTCTACAGAAATCCATTCTGAACAGTCAACAGTGAGCTACAGGAAAAAAAAAAAAAGCCAATTTAAAACAACCTTTCTGGAATTTTTTAAAGAAACAGTTTTCAAAACTGGTCTGGAACTCTGACAGTGCTGTCCTAATTACCACTGGCTAATGAAACTTTTGGAAGTAGATACATTGCCTTGCTTTCACTCTGCCTCTTTTTATTGATCAGGATCCCTTGAAAAGTAGAAAGAACACACCTGGTGATTACAACTATGGCTACACCTCAGGCAGAGCTCTTTAGTGAGGGGATTGTGGTTGCTAGCACACACCTCCCCATTTTAATAGATGCTTGTTTCAAAATAAACAGAAATGCTCATAACATATTTGCATTCCCAAATATTCACATTAATTTTGGCGTACCAGCACCAGTATTCAACAAAACACTGGGGGAAAAAAATGCAAGTAAGCATCTCAAACATTCCATTTTGATTTACTTTCTTGTGGACTAACATCTGTAGGTGGTCCCAGTGCTGAATTGAGACTCTCTGTTGTAAAGGCTAGCTCATAACTCCAGGGTTGAACATTACACTGCACTATGAAGGAAACTCCAGTTCACATTCCAGCCCTTTCACTAAATAGCATGGAAACTGTACACACTCATTCCAGGTATAAAATTAATCTCTTCCTAGTGCTCACTGGCCTATTAGCTTGGCAGCCTTTCAGCACCATGCTTTTAGAGCATCGACACATTTCAAAGAGGAAAGTAATGTGTCTAAATTCCTGTTTATAGAATTGAAGATTCTTTGATTCTGTTTCAAAATCATGATGATCATGACATAAAACAGGAGAGATGTATGTAAAATGAGTTGTCTGTAAGATCTCTATTATTCACATGCATTTTAAACCTGAATTTGAAAAGATCCATTTAGTTGAAGCAGCTTAGTGAATTTCAATGCTTTGGTAATTGTATGCTCCACATTTACAAGAGATTCATTTAAGAGGCTTTTTCTGTTTGTATTTCCTACATTTTTATTGCAAGACCAAATAAAGTGTAGCAGTAATAAGTTCACGTGCAGCATTAAATCAATATGATGTTCTTTCCCCCAAAGCTGCTTCCTTTCTGAATAGTTACAGCCACACTTAGCATTAAAGAATTTCAGTATAGACATTATATATATCAAAAACATCATATTAGGTTCTCAGATTGCTTGCTGTAATACATTTCATTTAATTATTTGAACATTTTTGCCTGACTAATAAGTGGGTTCTGTAAACAGCTTCTTACGTCATTAACTGTGGACAGTTGGTTGACATCAGTTACTGTTTCCACTAAGACTCAAGGAGATTGAAAAGAGCATAAAGTGATTAAAGGGTTCAAGTTCTATACATCATATAAGCATCTAATTATGTTTGCTTGTTGCTATATGAAATCATATACAGTGGTAATAACAGAACTGTAAAGTTGTAACCACACCTATTCAAACTGATCATGCAGAACAACCTTTTAGGCTGGGTAAAAATATACTAGTTATTTTGGCAAAAAAGGTGCCAAGGTATTTTTCCCCTGTGTTTTGTGTATATAATATGCACAAATGCGGTTTGTATATGTCACACAATGAATATGCCATTGTCTCTTTTTTTATTCAGAGGGATTTGTAGGATCCACACCTTTGAGTCACTATTTTTAAAGGAGTTTATCTTCTTGGGAAGATAATTCAGGCAACTATTCAATTTTCTGTTTCTGTCACTGGTGGTTCTTCTTAGCTGTGGAAGCTTCTAGAAAAAGAGAAAGAAAAGGTTAATTTTCTTGTCACTTGCCCATGTTTTACAGCTTTGCACACTGCTGTGGCATCACTTCCCCTTTCAACCGTGTTAGAAGTCCAATTCGGACTTTCCATCAAACTCTTGTTGTGCTGGCTGGAAAGGCCACCTCTTGACTTCTTGGAGCAGTAAAGGACTGCGCTCCTCACGGTGTCCGAGCAGTGGCCTCCTCCTGGCCCGGAGCGCCGTCTCCATGTGCGGCCTGGCTCCCCAAGCCCGGCGGGGCCCCCGGGCCCGGCTCCTGCCCCTCAGCCCGAGGGACGGGGCGGAGCGGGGCGCTGCAAAGCGCGCCCAGGTGCGGCGGGGCGGAGCGGGGTCCCAGCCGGCAGGTGACACCACCTTTGAGAGCCCTCCTGTGACGGCCCACCTGTGACAATCCGCCTATGACCTGCCCCCGGCCCGGGGCGGCGAGCCGTAAATAGCGGGGGGCAGAGCCGCCTACCCCGGAGCACAGGCGCCGCCGCCCCGCTTCGGGTCGCCTCAGGGCTGGCCCGGTCGGACATGGAACTTGTGAGTACCTTTCCGGCAGGCGGCTTCGAGACCTCGGGGGATGGGAGGGGGAGCCGCCCTGGAGCGAGCCTCGGGGCCGGGCCGGCGGCTGGAACGGCGCCTTGCGGGAGGCCGCCCGCTCCTGAGCTCCTGAGGGCTCCGTGCCCGCGCCCCGCGGCCTCTCCCGCTGCCGCCGGCCGCACGTGGCGGCGCCGCGACGGCTTCGTGGGGCGGCGGGGACGGAGCGGCCTCGGCCCCGGCCCCGGGACAGCGGCGCCTCCGGGAGCCCTGCCCCAGCGCCGGGAAGGACGGGGCGGCTTTTGGCATTAACTTATTGATTTGATTTTGTGTGTATGCGTTTTTGCTTTTTTTTCGTAACTGCCAGAGGGCAGGATTTTTTGCCTTTTCTATTAGCAAGCTTGGGCGTTGCGCATTTAGGTGATGGTTAATTGCTACCTTGTAAAGCTTTTGATAGCAGTCAGGGAAGTGTTTCTGTGGTCGTAACTTACTGAAATATACATGTATGTTTACAAGATCACTGAGGAATTGACAGCAGTATCGCAACATCATCTGAAACCTCCTGGAAGAACCTCTGGTTTCACTTTACTCATTCTGCTATTTCGGGTAAATTCTCAAATTTAGCTTTGATTCGTGAGCTTTCAGTGAGTTACACAAACTGGTTTTGTGTCATATGAGTTAACTTTTTACGGTCAATTTCCTTCTCCATTCAAACATACCATCTTGGGTTTTGGCATTGCCTTTTGTTTTTCAACTACCAAGAGGCTGGAACACGGTAGAGCTCTTCAGAGCAATGATTCTCTTGATGCTTATTAGTTACAGGTGAATATGACTTTTTCTTGTGTATAAAGATTTCTACAAAAAGGCAGCTCTAAAGGATGTGCAAAAATGCATTAGTACCTTTTTTTTTTCTTTACATCCTAATACATTTGCTCCTAGAACATTCTCTGCAATTCTTCGTGTGGCCAAATTGAGGGTAACATGTTACCTTCAAAAAAACGAGCTACTTATCTGTGAAATAGATTGTCTTAATTATGCCATTTCATTTCATTTGATGTGTGTTTCCGTTGGACAGTTCCTCAGTTGCTCTATGTTTACTTTGAAGGACAGTTTTGAAATAGTGTTTTTTTAATCTTTCAGGGAGGCTGGAGATTCTGTTAAAGGAAAACCTAACCATTCCTCTGGTTTATAGTCAGACCTTTATAGTCTCATGTGAATAAAGGAATGGATAAAAGATATTTAATCAGCTGTTGGTGTGTATAGTGGCTGTTCTCATTCTAGGTTTTTTCATTCTTTGTTATTTTTAAACCCTTGTAATTAGATAAAGAGTATTAATTAATAAAGGTATTAATTCTAGTTGGGATAGCAAACAAAAAATAAAAACATGACAGGATTTAATGATTTTAGGTAATAGAGCAGTCTGACAGCTATATGTGCAAAATTACAGCTGGACAAGAACCTATGACAGATAAATCACCAAACTCCATTGTTCAAAGTCAGAATGCCAATGATATCTTTAGAAGCCTTCAGTGAAAGGAATTCTTAGGTGGGAAGGAAGACTGCATGTAAGTTTTGAGCATTTTGTGAATGCCTTAGACCATTCCAAATATGTGATCATCTTGCTAATGGAGTAAGTTTTGTTTGAGGGAAGGCAAAAGCAAGAGGCTACAAAACCAGGTTCTCAAGTTAGAAATGGTGTTTGCCTGGACAACCTTGAGTCTGTTACCTTCTGTATTATAGAATTCATTTATTTTTTCCTCATTATGTGCCTTTCCAGGCACATGGTTTGCTCATCTCACATAAAAGGATAATACTGACTTACTAGGGATCTTTGGTTTGTTTTTTGCCTTCTGTAATGGGATGATCAGATAATCATACTGTTAGACATAAAACTGAGTTGTGGTGTGCACACACATGCAAGTCCTTTGACATTTATTAATGGAAGTTCCAATTTTGCAATCTGTTTTGTGGGGGAGGGTTTCCTATATGTATTTTGATATTATTTTTGCACAAGCAAGGAACTTCAGTAAAATTCATAGAACCGTGCTCCTTGGCAATATGATAGGATTCAAAGCTCAGAGCCTGTTGAAGGAACACACATTGGATCTTCATTTCACTGGGCTTATTGGTAACAAAAACCAGACTACTAAAAGGATAACTGGGGAGAGAGCTGACTTCTGTTTTGTAAATGGATTTTGTAGCTGTTTGCTGACAACTTGTTTGAGAAATCTCTATTCCTGAGCTCTTTACCCTTTTGCATTGGCCCCCATCTGTTCTTGTCCTTCCTATCTCCCTTCAAATCTGTCACCTAAGTATGTTTCTTGTCCTCTGTTCCCCAGGGAGGAGGGAACTTGCAGGAGGAATTTTATTTTTCTTCTACACTGTCTGAATGATTTGAATACGTTGTGTGCCTCTCTGTTCTGGTACCTGTTGTTACACTGGCCACTTCTTCAGCTAGTAGAAGTATTTTGATTAAAATTTATGTTCAGTTGTAGCATACCCTGCAGTCCAGAGCTTCTGCAGTCTCCACTCCTTTATAAATGTTTATGACTTAACCCTTGCTGTACCATTGTGGTAAGGAAGCATCCATTTTCCCACACAGGGAAGAGAAGGAGGAAGGTGAACTGATGATTCAGAGGTGTGAAGCACTGGCAGGACCTGCACATGAAACCCTTGGTGTCTTACAAACAAGTTTTTCTAAGATCACAGAGGGAACTGGGCCAGGGGCTTGGATGTATGTGTTCAGCTTACATCTAACAAACACTTTCAGTGCAAAGCACACAATTACATTTGCATTTCTTTCATTCTAGTCCAGAAAAGTGTCCTGTCACTCAGAATATTGATTCTCACAGTTGGCCTTTTTTTCATCTTATTATGCGTAGAATTTTTTTGTATATACTTCTGTGCCCATTTTTAAGTACAAGCATATTTATAAATACATGTATCACTATTTTGGTGTAGACTATTTAGTAGATGATGATGTAATTCAGTTTTTTTGGTCTATCCCACATTGCTTCATACTTCCAAAGTCAGTTCTTACACCATGACTGGAAACAAATGCTGCTTCCTAGTGAAAAGTAATGTATGATACATGAAGTGTCAGGCAATTCATCAGGAGTAAGGAGGAGATGGCCCTAAGGCAAACAGTTTGCTCTTCAGAATACAATGGTTACTTAACCCTTTAACTCAGTGAGCACATGTGTGGAGAACAAATGGGAGGGAAAAAAGCCTCAAGAAGAAATACTAATTCTGTCTTGAAATGAGGTTCTTGTATATAAGAACAAACCCTCAGCCCAGCAGTGCTGATATTTATGAGTAATTTATTTGAATTATAAAAACTACATCTGAATTTGTTTTTTGTGAACAGTGGATGGTTATTTCAAGTGTTTTTAACATTATTAGTGGCATATTACCCAAGTGAAAAATAGTTGCAGGTATGTTAATGTCTTTCTGCCCAAGTCCAACCATGATTATTGTATGTTTGTTTTTAACAAGAGCTGCAATAACTGTATTAGTTTCAGTGTGATTTCTTCCACAGATGGAAACCTAAAGTGTATTCTTTAAACTATTTAAAGAAATACTGATGCTCAACTTGAATCCTAGCCTACTGAAACGCAAATTTAAAGTAGTTTTAGGAAGTGAAATATTCAAGCCTTGCCTTATTTTTTTACTGCTTTACTTTTTTATGAAAAGCCACACAAACTGGAAATGTGAACCCATTTTGCACAGGAGAAACAAATGAAATTGCCTAGATATCTGCATTCAAATCCACAAAAAAAACAAAAACAAAAAACCTGGGGAAGAATAGGGGTGAGTCTTACTCTAAGAACTGTGACTGTTTGCTTGCTGTTTATAGCCACAGATGCTTTTACCTGCAATAGTGTACAAAGAATATTTGATACGCTTCAAATCTGCTATTGTTATTACTTTGAAATAAAATTGATTTTGGCTTTTTATGTGAAGTGACATGCATTTATATCTGCTGATGGCTTTCAGCTGCTGTTTAACTACTGGTAGGTCAGTATGTGCTTCTAGGAATCAGTATGTTTATTTTGTTGCTTTTTTTTTTCCTTTGGTAGGATATTTACACAGGAAAAATACTTTTAACAATGTTATTCTTTGCATGGCTGCTGTTTTTATGTTAAAGTAGCTGGTTTAGACCCAGACTGAACAAAGTACTTAAACACATGTGCAACTTTAAGCCCAGGGACTATTCACAAACTTAGAAGTTGCATGCAAATTTATGTCCCTGGGGCCAGATCAGACCCAGCGAAAGAGTTGTGGAGTTTGCCTTACGGCTTTTGGATTAGAAATCCTGTTGATTTAAGGCCCAAGTAGTTAATGGGTATTCTGATTCAAAGAGGGTAAAGCAGTGTCCTGGGTCTGAAGACATGGAATAAAACTGTTAAGAAGTTTTTACTGTGTCATTTTAAATGTGGGACCACAGCATGGTATGAAAAAAGTTTTGTCTGATGCTAACCCCTAAATTGTAATTCCTGGATTTGCTAATTGTCACTGATAGCCCTCTGTCTGTACTTTAATTAGTCAGAGTTTCTGGAAGATGTGTGTGCTGTATTTTTTCTCTTCTTCTAGCCCCTCCCCCCCCCCCAAAAAAAAAAAATTAGACCAATTACTTTAAAAAGGTTCAGCGCAAAGCCCTCAGTTACTCCTGAAGGGGTTAATGCAGCAAAACTCTTGGAGACATCTGGCAGAAGCTGTGGGTGTTGGGTGTGGCAGATCCCAGGGCCGTACCAGTCTCTACAAGGGAGCTGTCATCCTCCTTGATTTATCCTTCCCTAATGTCACGGGGTATGGATGTTGAAACTGTGGCTAGAATGTGAAATACGAAAAACATGAAGATTATGATTTAGTGTCTGGGGAGGCTCATTGTTGGCCTCTGTTCACAAGTTGTAAGCATTGGAGGTAGCTTGACACAGGTTACAAAATCTGGTATGTAGCACAAAAAAAAAAGGCAAGAATATTTTGGCGTTTGGAACTCCTACATGTGTTAGTGCACAAAAATGAGTGACGGCAACAATTAAATCAAAGACTGCGCTGATGATATATTGCATTGGAAGCACATTGAAGGTGCTTGTAAATAACATTTAAATAAATGTACTTTCTGGTCCTTCATTTGCAAGAAATATAACAGGAACAGTAGATTAAAAAATAAGGAATTAACTGTCTTCAGTAAAGATAGTTTTGATAAATAACTGATAAATTAACAGAGCTCAAATGTAAGAATATTGTGTTCATGGTTTGGCATCTTTTTGAATCTGACATAGATAAGAAGCTAAGTTTTAGAATAAATTTACATGCAGTTTTTCATAATGAAATTAATTTTGTTCTTTATTCTATCCTGACAGAGTTAAATATTCTGTAATTACAGTAGTTGGATCAGAGTGAATAGCATGGATTTTTTTGTCAAAGTATCCCCATATAATAAATATTGACTACTGAAATGAGTTTATTGCATGAAATTGTTTTTCTTGTTTCATTTTCTCAAAGCGTAGTGATGAATAGGACAGTGCCTTCATGATTGTAGAATACAGATGTCTTAGTCATAGAAGCTGTTAATACTTAAGTATCAACTTACAAGTGTCAACTAATCATATCTAGTGTATAAAACACTTTCTGATATATACGAAGTGTCATGGGTGAAGTTCTATTCTTTTGCACATATATGTATTATTTGGTTGGATGATAATTCCATTATTATCAATAAAAGTAGTGTATTTAGAATTAAACTGCTCTACAATTCAGTTTCTAAAACAGCACTTTCTTGAAAAATATCTATGAGCTTAATGTAATGCCTGTGCTTGAATAAGCTGTAATTTAGCCAGTTGATGCAAAATTCATAATAAATAAGTTCCAGATTGGGAAATGCAGTTTGGTAGATTCAGGTATGAATGACCAAAGGAATAAAGGGTATTTGTGCTAAGGAGCAAAAACAGTGCTAAATTTCTATTGATAGAAAAAATGAATTAGGTTTTTAAAATACTATGTGTAACATATAAAACAATGTTGTTTAAAGCCGTATTTATGGGCTTTTTCCTGTGTTTTTTTGGCGGTTTTGGTTTTTTTGTAATTTGTTTTTTTGTCATCTGATTTGTTGAGTTTGCAGTTATTTTAAAGGACAGAAATAGTGTTGTGCTGTTAATGAGGTATTTTAAATTGGTTGGGTCTTTGCCAGAGACAGTTCCTCACACTGACAGCTGGGAAGTTGTTTTTGTCTTAATGCACGTGGATGTATGAGAAAAATGCTACAGATCAGTTTATACACTCAGGAATAGCTGTGAAGCTACTGGTTTAAAATGTGGTTTATCAAATGCATTAGGAAATTTGCAGGATTTTCTGAAGTTTGGAGTAGGGTTGTGTTTTGAAATGTTGCTGACATTGTGTTCCCTAAGAAGTTCCATAGCTGGAATTGTATTGGGATTCCACATTAACCTGCTTCAAAGCAGGAAGTAGCTGCTTTTCTGATACCTTTGTACACTGGAGTCTGTCTTGGCGTTGCTTTATATTAACTTTGCACAGATCTAGGTGGTAACAGCTGATGCAATAGAAGCTGAGGGGCAGTGAAGACTTAGGTATCAAATATGTGTTACTCAGTGGATTATCTTTTTGAATATCTCTGCTGTCTGAATCTTGTTTGGATTACCAGGTCATTTTGTTTCAGTTATAGTGTTGGGATCTTTGTATAATCTATCTTTGCCTTATTGTGTTGTCATGTAGGACCATCTGAGCTCATCAGGTGTAACTGTCTGAAGTCTGGAATAGTGGAATATGGAGCCAGTAAGATTTTGTTAGAACAATGTACTGGTAAAAAAAAAGAAAAATGCTAACAAAAAAAAAAAAAAAAAAAAAAGATCACAATATTGTAGGTATTCTCTCTCAAAAGTATGTTTGGACTAGTCAGGACATCTGGAGCGAGTTTGAAGCCAGAGAAAATGGTTCAGCTACTCAAGGCTAAATGAAAATAAAAGGCAGCTACATGGATTCATTATATATGCATAAACCAAGAAATGAACAAAGTGATGAGCTGTAAGATCAGACGATGATGTGCTAATAAATGTCAACCTACCCAGCATCTCTCATACACATGGTATGTTTATACAAATATAAAGATTGGCATTTTTCAGAAACAAAACCCTTAGTTTTGGTATCCTGCTATCTGCATGAAAGCAAAAGGTTTGAGAAACCCTGTACCAGCAGAGTCTTCTCCTTCCTTTGATGTCTCCAAAATTGTGTGTATGAGTGGCACTGCTGTGTATCAGACACAAGTTGTTGTTCATGTCTTGTCACGATCAGTCAGTTGCCCTTTTTAATGTCCAAAGAGAGTTTTCCTGGTAAGTACAGGTAGTGGTTTCTAACAACCAGGCTTCTCTGCTGTTTTACATCATACCTACCTGCAAAAATGAGATCAGATGTTTTTCCACTTATGGATGCCTTCATTTAGGAGATATGTTGAAACAAACTAAAAGTTGTCTTAGAGAGAAGGTCCATTCCTAGTAGGTACAGAAAGTCCATGGGCTCAAGGTTTGAAAGGCCCTTTTAATTATAGGAAAGGATCTAGGCAGACACAGAAATTCAAATATAGTGGAAGTTGGTTTCCCAAGTCTTTGGATCTTTTCAAAATCATGTATTTCCAAAGTGAGTACACCACTTGAGTAAGCTAAATGAATTTATTAAGAGCTTAGTTTCAGATTATGAGAAATGCATTTTTATCATCTTTCACTGAGTTGTTTTCCTTTATTTAGTCTATGTACTACCTTACAAATTGGTAGTGAAGAATCTACAGACCTAAAGTGAGGGTGTCTTAATTCTTGTACCTATCTTCATACAGATATGAAAACTTCAGAAGGATGACAGCTGAGCTTTTTTATTTGCAAAAATACTGCACACGTCTCTGAATCTTGCTCTGCTTAGTAAATCGTCTTTATTTGTGCAAGGAAGGTAAAATTTTTTTAGAACACAGGTTTTTTTCATGCAAATCCCATTCAAGACCATGAGTATTACTGCTGGCTGTGGATAGGCTTTCGATCATTTGAGTCTTAAGAAATTAATCCTGTTTGGTTTATTCATCCTTTTTATAAGAGACTGTTTGAATCACATGCTTAATTTGGAACATCCAGGTTTGGGGGTTTTTTTTCATAATGATGCTAAAAACAACTTTGTTTTGTTGTTGTTTAGAGTACATCTGTGGGAAAGTATACAGAAAAGTATAGTATATAGCCTACTTCAAGTCTAAACATGATTCCTAACGTATATACAGTGAAATGAAACACCTTCAAGATTTGAATCTAACCTGTCTGTCAGTTGCCACATTACAATAATCTAAAATCCATAGACTTTTCCTTGGGCCAGTTACTATTATAATCCAGAATTTGCTGTAAATTTAAGCTGAGCCTATTATCTTTGGTTTTTAGGAAGTTTTTGTGTTTTAAGATACAACTTCATCATAACTGAGAATTCCACATTTTAGGGAATAACATTTCAAGCAATAACATTTTAAACTTAAATGCAGGCTTTTGGGATTTTCTGGTGAGCCATGGTGTTCGTGACCACTGTCATAAATAAGATTCAGGCTGGAAACTACTTAGTCAAACTGGAGTTGTTCCACCATTAAATCAGGGAAATTACTCCTTTGAGTAGCTGTTCAGCAGTGTGGATAAGAGATTCACAATCTGTCTAAGAAACCACGTGCATATTTTCCGGGAGTGGTACATGTTAGCTTCTGTTCGGTCAGCAGTTGCTTCCTCTGCAGCTAAATCCTCCTTGGTTTAAAGGCAATATTCTTTGCTTTCTGTCCTAAACATTACGTAGGAGTTCTGTCTGCTGTTAAAAAGCTCTTGTTCTCCACCCAGATGTAGCAGGATTTCAATGAAGAGGGAAATGATCCTTGTGTATCTCTTCCCACACTCGCCATAGCGGCGGGCGGGGGGGTAATGAATTGCTTGTAGAGGAGTTTGCAGTGCTTACATGAAGTGTGTCGCTACGGAAGTTTGAAGTTATTTACTTTCAAGATGAATAGTTCTTTAAGAGATGGGTTAAACATTCTGGCTAATATGCAAGACATTAAGTCTCTAAAAAGTCATTGTACGTATCATTTGAAACAGCATAACCCCTCCCTCCATCTCAAGTTTGTAGCAATAATAAGCATTGCAGATGCTTTTCCTGGGAATTAAGGACCAGCTGGGGTAAACAGACCTCAAACTATCCTCTTAGCCAGTCATTAATCTTCAGGGAAAGCCTTTGCTTTGATCATTATTGCTAAAATATGCCTAGTGCAGCCTGGGCTTACATGCCAGTAAAAGCAAAGTAGTATTTTGCCAAAACATGAATATTCTTTTGTTTGTTAAGTAACCCTATGTCTTGGACTCATTTTTAATGTGTGTAAATATGCTTGTGTATATATGTGTGCACACAAACAGACATGAGGGCATGAGTTTCCCAGTTAAATTATTCATTCTGCGTTTATAGCACTCTAAATGAAGTGGGGTGTCTGACTCAATGCTGTTGTATCAATCAGCTTTTCAGTTAGCTTTGCTTTGTCTCAACTTGTGAAAAGTCTTAGGTCAGGCATCTTTGATTTTGAAAATTGTAAAGAAATACTTTGCCCATTTTTGACATTATGAAGACCCAGTTTACATTACCCCAGGGTATCTCACTGAGGACCAGAAAGAATCAGCAACTGTGCGGTGTAATCCACTCCAGCCTGACCTTTCTGGTGCAGGTTGATTGAGAGTTGTGTTAGTGCTCAAAATGAAATAGCTGACAATTATCAAACTAATTGTTTTCTTGTCCTTTTTGGAAGGGACTTGTTGCTGTGCAGTGTGTCTGGTAAATAATCACAGGTTTCAGAAGTCAGCTGTGGTACAGCATTTTTGGATACAGATCACAGAACTGAAAGTCCAGCAAGCAGTCTTCCTGAACTTCCAGGCTTTAGATTTCCTCAAGTGTGGCAAATACAGAACTCTGAGATCAGAGGTGCCATGAATCCCTCTGCTCTCCTGATGAGCTTGCCATGTGTTATGTGTTAGGCAGTGTCTTCTAGTCAAGAACTAACAAGAAAACAATGTGCACTTCAGATATTTGCTGTTTTTTGCCAAATGACCTGTATTACTTGTATATACTTTGTCAGCTTAAGCCTGGATTAAGAAAGATACTCAATGCTTGCAGTGTTGAAATGTAAAGTTTCACTAGAGACAGCAATTCTTCGTGAATTTCTACAAACATCCCTAAGTTTAAGAAAATGTTGGTATTTGTTGAAGGAAGAAAATTCCCGTCTTCTGTAGTTAATTCTGCTTTGGGGGGTGTGGGGTATTCTTAATTTTCTCTCGTGTTGTCTGGCAGAAGTAGAGGTTGTGTGGTGCCCTGTTGCATGAGGCATCAGGCACTGTAGTAACATAAAAGAAGGTGCATGGAGTTGACAATTGAATTGTATTGAATAGATCCAGAAGAAGGGAGCTGTTTCACAACCTGTGTCCTTTGCCCTAAAAGACTTTTGGATTTTTCCCGCTACCGCCAATGTTGATTTTCTTTGTTCTGTGTTCCCTAAGGGGAATCATCAAAGTAGCAAGAGAAGGAAATCATTCTTATATCTTCTTGCCAACAGCATTTTCCCTATTTTACTATAAATGAGCACTGTGGAGGAAGTGGAGCGGGGGGAAAAATAATTCTGCAGACCTTAAACACCCTGAGCAAAATCTCAGCTGTTGCAGTGTGAAGCTTATGGTTGCTTTTGAGAGCCCTGATGGACCTTCTTGCAAGAATCAAGCAGCTGGAATGAAGGCTCCTGCTGGTAGAGGGCTGGGTATAATCAATTACTGTATGGTCTGATCAAAGATAAAAGTATATTATGTACAGCATATGTAATGTGAACCTAGAATATTTTTTCCTATGTTTAAGCCATGTATTTTAAATTACGAGAATTCACCTCTGTGATACACTGCAATGAGCTTCAATGGGCAGAAACTCATTGCACTTCATTTGGTCCCCAGTGCTGTTGCCCATGCAATTTTTCATTATTGTATGAGAAGAATATTTTGGAAAAGCAGTCGATACAGTTGCTTGATCTTGTGTCTTGTATCAGATTTTTTTTTTTTTTTCCACAACCCCCTCTCCCAAAAGTACAAAGCAATAAATAGCTGGGCATGGTGCTCTGTAAAAATAGGTTTTTGACCTCTCCATTTATTGGTATACTTTTAACCTTGCAGGTTTCTAACAATCTCTGCTTGGTCCTACTTTACACCTTGTAAAAAGAGAGACTCTTAGTGTAGCAGCAGTACAGCGTTACTTTATTTTCTGAACACTTTTTAAACTATTTCTCATGTATTAAGGGAGTCTTTAATTAAAGTTATTGGTTGCAATCTATCTTTTTGTTTCTTCAGCTCGGGCTGACTACTTTCTATTTAAAAATTTGTTTCTGCTGTGCGGTGTAGATGTGCAGGCTGCTAGTGTTTAAGTAACTTCTCTGCCTCTATAGACACTTCAACTACAGTAGGTAAGTAAATCCAAGTGTCAAATTTAAAATCATTACAAAAGCTGCATTATTATTGTTTAGCTCATTCCCATCATCCCTTGAAGTTACTTTGCTTTTCTTGTTAGTGGATATCCCTGGATGTCTCAAGCCTTAGAAGTCACTTGAGAATTCCTGTCTGTTTTCCTGTGCTGCAGGAAAACTGCCTGCATGTTCCCCAGTTCCACAGAACCATTGCCAGCATTTTTCTTTTGCTTCCTAGCAACTGCCAATTTGGCAAAAATGAATGTGTGGGACCTGGAACTTTCTAAACTGCAGGAGATGCAGAAACAAGGGTCTGTTTGTATTGCATGGATGTGTTTTATAGTACTTAAATAGCAAAGAGGTGTCAGTGTCACCAGCCTGCCAGCATGATAGATCAAGGAATAAATTTTCAGGGCAAAAGATATCCCTTCTCTGTAAGAAGTGTTTGTAGAAGAGAGCAAGGGCAGCATGGAGAAACCACGACTATGCAGTGTGTGATACCATTTCTGTGTTTAACTAATGGCCTTCAGCCTGGGACAGTGTGCCCTCACTGCAGTCAGAAGCTGGAATGCAAATTTAACAGGGATGGCTTTAAAGAACTGCATTATTCAGACACAGATTTCAGATTGTCATGGTAAGGTAATCTTGTCACTATAAATCTGCCCACTCACTTGAATTTTGCAGGCCACATTCAGCTTTGTGCATCTTCTACAACATTATTTTTGGTTTAAAGTTAGTCTGAGGAGTGTTGACACTCACTGCCAACCCCATGGAACACAGTGTGCATGTGTGAGCACCTCTGCCTTGTCCCTCACTCCAGTGAGGGAAGCCTGTGTTGTCTTTGTGGTCCTTGCCCTACTTTTCATTTCTAAAATGGGATTTTACCTCCATCCTTAAAAATGCATATATCAGGCTCTTTTTGATTAAGCTAATCCCACTTGCTTGTTTAAAAGGGAAAAAAAAAAAAAAAAAAAGAAAAAACCCAAACAGTACAAAAACACACCCAAACATTTGGCATTTTGTTCTCTGCATTTGTCCTCTCTACATGCCTGATCTGCCGACATTCTTCTGCATAGTGTTTCTGATAGGAGCTGGGAAGTAACTTGCTCTGCACTGAGAATTCATAACTACATGTTCTTTTTTAGTATTTTGCTTCTTCAAGCACATTTCAATTCTAACATTTGAAGCACCTGATTAATTTTTTCAGAATGCTGGAAAAAAGTTATCCCCTGGCTGAGATCTTATACAAAACATTTCAGCCTGCAGCAAGCTTTTCTGTTTAATCTGGAGTTTTAGTAAACCCTCAAAAAAATCAGGTTCATAATTGAAGTGACAGCACAGCCCTAATTGTAGCACTACTGGCACACCTCCACAACCAGAAACATACACTGCTGCCATTTGTAAGAATAAACTAAAGCCCCAGTATGTTAGGCAGTGGACTTTATGCTGCCTACAGTTTTCTGCTATTTTAGAGAAATCTGAAATTTACAATTTGTTGCACTGAGGATGGACTATCTACAATTGGCATAAGGCAGTGATTCAATTGGAGGCAGTGATACTGTGTAGATTAGCCTGAGGTGACAGAGTAGCACAATAAATTTTAAAAGTGTGTTCGTAACATGTAGGGAGTTGGTGTTTTCTCAGGTAGAATAGCTGGGTATATTTGATATGTTTTGGGGCTTTTTTGTGTGTACAATAATACTGAAAGTGTCTTGAAATTTCCAGTGACATTTTGTACTAGGAAACATCTTTTCAGAAAAAGAAAAGAAAGAAGAAGAAAAAAAAAGAGCAGCTTCCTTAACTACATTTCATGCACAACTTATCCTTTCTGTGATTTGTTGAAGAAAAATAAAAATGTTCTGTAATCTTACATCAGACCTAAGGGGCCTGAGCTGCTGGATGGTCCCAAGGACACGATATCTTGCCAGTCAGATTTTGCATTGTATAGTGACAGATTTGGGTGGTAGGAGAGTAGACCACTGTCATCTTCTCTTCTCATGCCACTGTCATCTTCTCTTCTCATGCATGTCTCATGATACTTGTTAGCATATGAATGTGCAATTCTTTATATAATCACCCGTAATTCTCTATGGTGTAACACATCTAGCCTTGGGACTCCGGGTCCTTGGCAGGCACATAATTGCACATTAGATACTGCCTGTTATTTTCAGTTGTCAGGAGTTACAAGTGGAGCAGAGTATCAAAACAGTCATATCTTAACAAGTGGGGGGAAAGAAAAAGTACTTTGAAATGGCTTGTATTCAGCTCAAAGGCCAGAAGTCATGGCTGTGAGAACAATATAGGAATCTCTGCTAACAGTTCTCAATTAGCTGAAATCTAACCAGGCTAGAAAAAACACCTTTCACACCTTGCCAGGACTACTGACGTTTGCCTTGCACTTTTGTCACTGTAAACATTCTTTTCCACTGCCAGCAAAGCTTCTGCTGCCACTGGTTCCATGTGAGGAGCAAGGTGCAGGCACTCCCAGCACTGAAGGTTCCTTCATTCCCACATGAAGCCAGCACAGGTCTAGCAGAGCTGGCTTTGTTCAGGCTGTATGTGCATGGCAGAGGGTGTCCACTGCACAGTTGCTGGAATTTGCAGATCTCCATGCCCTGTCCCAACCCTCCATCCTGTTTTTCCAGAGATGTGCCAGGGTTGCGAAGGCACAGTACTGTGTTAGCAGTTCTCCTTGTGACAGAAGGGAAGCTGATGGGTGAGTGTTTGTAGAAGATAAATGGTGACCCTGCCCTGGAAGAGTCTCTTTTGGCCCAGACTGAGGTCTGCCTGTGCAAATAGAAACTTAAATTGCAGACACTATTGCTTGTACTGCTTTTGTTGTAAGGACTGATAAACATTTTGTCATTTAACAGCTGTTAATCTAAGACACCCTGCAAGTATCCTCTTAAAAGGGAACATAAATGACAAAATAATGTGCTTAGCACTTCAGGCAAACCTGCATATATTTAATAGCTTAATTATACAATTATGAATTTAATATTGCATTGCTTAACATTCTTGATAGTTATGCAGTAAGAGTCCTGCTTCTCAGATCAAATAGCTTCGTATTTCCACCATAGTTCTCAAGGGAGTTGTTCAAGCCATATTTAGTTCTCCCTTGAAGAGTAAATGGGGGACACACATGTCAGAAATGACTGTAAACATACCAGTCTGCATCACTTTGACCAGCAGTTCTCACTGGTGTTATCTCTGACACTCAGGCTAACTGTTTGTAACCATCGTGCAACATCATGAGTAATAATCTGTTGTTAACACACTGTCCATCAGAAATGTTTACTCACAGAGTGACAGCTAACACATCTGGACTACATACCATGTTTGATCTGAAACACCAGACTCACTCTGCTGTAACAATGACAAAAGCATGCCATGGCTTTGCAGTTCAAAGCACTAAATGTAAGGACTGTGTGATGTCTGATGCATTTTAAATATTTTTTAAAGTACTGGCTATTCTAAAACACATGTTAACAAATATTGTCTAAAAATTATTAGAGTTTGTAACATCTCTCATAAGTGCATTTTTATGATGTAATTGTTACTATAAAGTTAGAAAAGCCTTTTTTGAACTAGGTTTTCTAAGTGTATTGTTTAGTGAATGTGCTGTACACTAGAGCATAAAATACACATGAAGTCTCTCTTAGTGCTTCTAGTAGAGGTCATGTGTCATAGCATTCAGTTTTGAAGCCCAAGTATGTCCATTGTCATCAAAGCTGTATTGATGTAAATCAGGGATAGGAATTGCTGCATCTCATGCTTTATTGCAGTGAAGACTTTTCAGACACCGACTAAATCTTTTGCAGATGTAGAGGGGGACTCTGTACAGCTCTTACCACCTGGTGCCTCACGCAGGGCTTTGTGAGCTGCAGTGTTTCTCAGGGAATACTGCATCCATCCTCTGCTGTGTGCCTTTCCAGGTGACTTTAGCACCCAAAAAGGAAGTGCAGCTTAGCCCCAGCCTGCCTCAGTCCCTCTTACAACAGGTCCAGAGCAGTTCACTTTGCCAGTGAAAATAACCTATTGTGGGCTTGGACCAAACAGAAGACGTTTGCCCTCAAGCCTATGAAGTGGATAAGCTAACCCTGACCATTTACCCTATTCATACCCCTAGTGCAGTCAGAGTTGCAGGTGTGTTTTCTGGGAAGGAACCATAACCTGTATCTTTCTAACCATAATCTGTATCTTTTCCAGTAAACTGTTGTTGTACCTACAGGATACAGGTGTAATACTTGACTGTGTACACAAAACAGAGTTTGCAATCTAATCAGATTTGTATTTGAAGAAATTTTAACTTAATGAAAATATAATAATTTGGATCAATTCATTCAGTAAACTGTTTCCTAGGACATAATGGCTTTGTTTCCTTCAAAAAATTGAAACCATTTATATGCTTCAAACTGAGAGTTTGTGTAACTTATCTTTATTAAAACTCACAAGGAATAGATTTTCCTCTTAGATTCCTCATAAAGTTTTCTCTCAAGATTACCTACCAAAAAATGCTCCTGAAGTAGATATTTGTCTTCAAAATGTAAGTGGAGGAGATGACAGTAGGGAAATAGCAATAACTGGCATGGGACAAGATAGGAGATAACGACTTTCTCTGGATCAACTTTAGCAGAATTCTGTGTAATGGGGTTTTTTGTAGGCTGAAAAAGTCTGAGATGCAGATGTTCCTTGTTTAAGGTGAAAAATCAAATAGTGCTTGGTGGTTTATTTAGAATGATGCTGTAAGGCAAGAAGAAGCACTCTTGCGTGTCACATGAAAAAAAATCAAATAGGCATTTCATGACTGAAAAATGAGTACTAAAAGGGCTTATAAGACAGAAAAAGTAGTTATGCAGAGTTTCCTCTCAACTCTTCCTTTAATGATCACCCACCCTCCTTGCTAGAGGAGCTCCACCTTTAGAAAAAAATGATGAAAATACTGTAATTTATATAAAATTATCCCGTGAATCTACTGTTCTTCATAAGCCTAAGCATGTCATTTTGCAATTATTACTCATTCTAAGAGGAAAGGATATTTGGTGGGTTTTTTCCTTTGGTCTTTTACACCCCAGGCAAAGAGCCTGTTTGAGGATTTTTACATCACTCAATGGTTTACAAGGTGCACAGGAAATATTACATTACAGAGAAAAATTTAAAAGTAATTTTGGCATCTAATGGAAATTAGAGCCTTTCTTTTAAAGTGATTCTGAATTATTAAATACCAAAGAAGATACTTCAAAATCAAGAAATGATGTGTAGGTATTCCCTGGAAGGACCTGGTTCATGATTGAAATGAGATCCTTGGAAAACTGGAGCCCTTTTTCCTAAAGAGCCTTGAAGCAGTGTCATGGGTTTCCCAACTGTAGTCATGATTGCTCTGGCAGGAGCTTTCAACCTAATGCCTTCTTCTGATTAGTAAGCAGAAGAGGTTTCTAGGGTGAAAGCAACTGAACTTGTGGGTCCTTCTGCATCAGAGGAGCAGTTGCTATCTAGGTTGTCTGCAGATGAACTCTTTCTAGACATTGCACCTCTTAATTGCTGTCTTAGGGTCTTGTAGTTCTGAAATTGTAGATGACTGCATGTCTTGTACTTTCTCTGGTTTGTGCAGTGAGGTATGTGAAAAAAAATTGAAATACAGTGAGCACTTTGACCTTGAAGTTCCTGTTTCTGAATTGGCAACATGAAAATGGAGCACTGCCACAGCATTTTGATGACCTCTTACTTGCTTTATGCAGGTTATAGTGGTTAAAATAATGAGGAAGCTGAGAGGTGCTATCTTTTATGTCTGCATAGAAGGTACTCCTCAGTTTGTACTCAGCTTTTCACTTTATAAGTAGGTGGAACTATGTGTGCATTAAAGGCATATATTTGATAAATGTAGTAAACTTAAAACTAGCCTTGAGAAAATGACTGAATTCCCTGGGCTAACAAGAGTCCTCTTGTTTATGTTTTCATATATTTCATTGGACAGTTTTTATTTTAAAGCCAGCTGTCACAACCTGATGTTTCACAGCCTTCACTGTTGGAACACGCGTGAGTTCTGGCATCAGTCTATGTGGAATATCTGTTTGAACAAATGTAGTATCAGGGCATGCCAACTATGGCCAGTTGCATTTAGTTATAGCAGTTGCTGAATGTACCTGGAGGGTTGGCATTCTGCAGGGAGTGAAGTCAGTTTTGGCAGCTCTCTAATAATGCTTTGACTTCAAAACTTGTACCTCATCATGTATGTGAGCAAAAAATGACTTTTCACTCAAAGATGAGATAGCTTGCTTGGCTGTGGGACCAGCATAACTGTGAGGACCCAGTTTGCACTTGGGTCATGAAGGACAGTGCTTACATGGAATGCAAATCAAACTGAAACACTGATCCCTAAGACCACTGTAAAAGCCCCCAAACCATTATCTGCTCCCTGTGTTGTTTCATTCTGCAGATTCTTTCTAGTTACAAGAGCATGTCTAAGGTAGCAGAACAGTTTCTTGTTGCCCACAATGCAATTTTGATGTTTTGAGGGAGCAGTATGTATATAAGAAGGCAAATAATTTATTAGAAATACTAGAATATATATTGGGCCTAAGTGCAGCCTTAGCATTCAAAAGTGTTGGAGGTTCCCCTAAGATAACCCTGTGAGGTCACAGCTTCTTGCAATAGGAGTTAATGTAACTTATGTGCTGTGGCATAAATTGTCTTCTCTGATATATGCAGTAAGTTCATCTTCTTTGCAGTTGTGACTCTTAAAGGTGAAAGAATCCAATAGTCTGTACTAGACTATTTGCACACAAATCAAGTTGTCATTAATCACACTCTCAGAGAGTGTGCCCTATGTGGAGTGCATTATTGTCAGAAAACTATAAAGCACATCCAGGTCATTGTGCAGGAATAAAAAAAAACCTAAACAGTAACACACATTAAATCTAAAGAGAAACATGTAAAGTATTTGGAAAATCAGTAGATTCCAGTCAGCAAGTTAATGTGGGTTTTAAGAGAAATACTCTAATTAATAGATTGAACCTGTTACAGAGCTATGTATACAGGTAGGATAGATAAGAAGTATTAAAGGAAATATTTCCTTCCACAGATGTAAGAAGGCTGGTCCTGACAACTCCCGCTGACCTCATGGTCACATTCAATGAAATAATGGATCACAGTTAATTTGGGGGCCTGTCTGGTGCTGGGAACAATATGGAGCAAAGCACCTCAGGGTGCTTCTGCTGAGTGTTGTTTGAATATTGTCTGACATTCCTGGGAAGCACAAGTGTTGCTCCATCTTCTGTCTACTTTTGTAGTTCTGGTTGGATGAAAAATTAGATGTATTTATATCTGATTGTAACAGTCCTCTGGGAGTGCAAGGAAGGATTAGTTTGTGTCCTTGGAAGAGTGCAAAGACTGTAAAATCTTAACTGATCTATTAATGTGACAGAAGGCTAAAAAAAGTCCTTGTTTTCTTTCCATTCAAAATGATAAAGGAAAAGCTATCTTGATCTAAGCATGTTGAATATGCTGAATCGTGACCATTGTCAAACCACTGTAAGGGAAAAAGCTGAAGCTTCAAAGCAAACCATGGAATTGCAAGCTTCAGGCACCAGGCTATATCCCAAGATGCCAAATCTAACTTATGTTCTGGCGTGTAGAAGGACCACTTACAGCAAAGTTACAAAATTCTGCACAGTTATACATAGATAAAATCTAAATTTGAATACCAATATACTGCTCCTTGATATCTGGCACTGCCTGAACCAGTTTGGGGCTGATTTGCTTTGGGGAAGTGGCATAGCTATCCTTGCATAGTTTTGTCCTGGCTTAAACCCTATGAGGAAGACTCAATGCAAATGTGACTCTACTCCTTCCAGGCTTCAGCTGGTACCTGCAGAAGGTCTGCAGAGCTCTGTGAAATCTTGCTGTGTGAGTCAGCACTCTGCCCCATGCATTGCTATGCACTTTTGACATGGGCCAACAGTTATGTGGAGTCTGTGGGCCAGGAACTATTTTGCAGGAGTAATCCCACCTGTCGTTTGCTTCACACTGTTGCTCTAATTCTATCCTCAGAAGTCTTGTTCCTATGTGAGGGCAGACCTCCATGATACACCTTTTGTGAGCAGAGGTTACTTATGGAAGAAAACACTTGGCAAGATCAAGGCCAAAGACAGGAAACTGTGTGGTCACACTGAATGTAAGCTATGAAGTGAGTATGTATTACACTGAAGTTGTATTGAATATGGAATTACAGAAGGAAAGCTCTGGAAAAGCTGAGAGGTTCCAACACTGGAACCTTTCAGTCTTTAACCTCTTTCTATAAACTGTTTTGTTGCTATGTAGAAATACTGTTTTACATCCACAAGTAGGACAGGCCCTTAAAAATATTTATTTGCAATATTTCAGAGCCCTCCGAAATAACGTGGAGTTGTGTATACACATCACCATGTTTTGACTGGGATGTAGGAGAGACAAGTTTTGAAAGGACTTTTTTTTTCTGATGGATTGAGAGAGATTTCTTGCACTGCAGAGCTAGAGGATTTTGGTGGTGGACATATAGTGATATATAGGATACAGAGTGCTACAGAATGGCTTATTCTGAAGAACCAGGGAAATTATAGAGATTATTATATTTTATATTAATAGGTTTACATTGCAAATGCAAATCATATAGTGAAATTGTAATGGGAAAGTGAAGAACTTTGACAAATACAGTTTAAATTTCTTTTGGCAGCCATGTATTTTCCCAAGTTCAAATGACAATGTTTTGTCCAAGGAGAAGTCTTTAATTTTCTATCTGATCTGAGTGATTTGCATACAAAGGATCTATGGCAAAAAAAACCCCACTTAAATGTTGGTATTTTTATTGGTTTGAAAAGACTTGCGTCTGCACCCTTCATTTCAGAAGATCTACATCTCTCTCAAGATCTGTTGGTAGATAGCAATTACAAAAAGTGGTTCGCCCACACATACAGTGGCTTAACTCTTTAATAACAGTTATTTTTGTTAAAAAAAAATGCATGTACATATCTCGGTCAATACACTTTGGTTGTTCTGCATAATTTCTTTTCTTAAGCTGTTCAGGATCATGAGCTGATAGCAGGGTCATAGCAGTGCATCTGTGGTGCTCACTCATGTCCACTCACTTGAGGAGGAAGAAGTGGTAAAGCCTGAAGAACTCTAGTTCATTCTTTCCATATTAGTCCCAAAAAAGGACCAGAAAATGCTTCTACAGCTCATAGTACAGAAAAACTATGAATATCTTATGAATAGTAAGTTAACTTTACCCTAGATAATACTGAAGGTAACATATGGTTTTACATGGTTTTATATGGCTTTATGTGGGTTTTTAAAATATGGTTTTATATGGGGTTTTAATATGGTTTCATATGGTTTACATGAGGCAGCATGTATGGTTTTATATAAACCATGAAAACAAATGCTATTGTGTGAGCTTTCAATGGTATTTAGGTAGTACAGAGGTATACTTAGACTAAAAGAAAACTCAACTTGATGCCTGCTATTTCTTTGTGTTCTGTTGTTTCACTGCTGTCTTTTCCTTCCTCTTTACACTTTTGTTAGGTTGCACAAGTATTGATACTGTTGTTTTGGCTCCTGTAGCATCTGGTCTTACCCTGACAGCCAAAAACAAAACCTTCAAGCACCACCAGGGATGTCTTGGGCCCCCTTTACTGCACTTCGTTCCTCTATTAGTCTCTAATTACTCCTCCTTAGGAGTCACAGCACATTATTAATTCCTTGGGAAACTAGCATGCAGCATCTTTTTCACAAAAGATGTGAGAAAAGGAGTTGTTAAAAACCATAGCTCTGGAGCTCTACTTCTGACTTTTTCATTTTCTCTTGGAACATTCAACTGTTCTCTCTTATTTTTTTTCCTCCCTAATGCTCCAGCACCAGAATCAAAGAATTTGCCCTGAAACCACTCCAAAACATGCTTTGGTGGAAGAAGAAAAGCCTCTGAAGCTGTGGAAATGTCAGATAGGTGCTATTGAGGTGAAAGGGCAAATTTGCTAATGAAGACTATGGATGATGCAAAGTATTGCAAAGCTGACATGCAGAAGGTATTTGGTGTAAGGTAGTTGCCAGAAGACTTTTTTAGCCCAGTGTAACTTCCAGGTGAGCACGGCAACAAAAAAATTAGAAAACTGAAGAAGAGCCCCAAAACTCAACCCAATTATGTAAAAACCTTTTTATAAACATAATTTAAAACATTATTCATTATCTTAATAGGATCAATACAGGGATCACAAGTATAGGTGTGTGTATATTTGTTTACTTTTTTTTTTTGCTTTTTGCCATCTGTGTCCTGTGTCTCTTGTTGCCTTGCATCCTGTACTTACAGATTTTGGTTTTGTGACCTTCTTCTTGTGATGGAGATGTTTGATTCCTGGTGCAGTCTCAGGCTTAGTCCTGATCTTAGGTCATGTGCAGCCCGTGCTATGAATCAGTGGTAATAATCAATACTTGTAATTGGAGAAATGTCGGGAGGGGACATGGTAAAACTTCAGATACACTGTGGGTGTTTTCCCCCTTTAAGCTGGCGTGAGTTTTTGTAGCTCTATCTATAGTGGTTTCTAAGAGATAACTTTTAAATGACCAGCAATGTTTAAATGACAATCATGTTTTGCAAAGTGTATTGCAAGATGGCCTTTTCTTAAGACAGAAGAACCCTGCTTGTTGTTTGAACTTGAATATTATCTGAAGTTGGGTTGGTTTGGTTTTTTTTTTTTTTTTTGGCCTCTTGGGCATAAATAGAGCAGGTGTGTGTTTGCCACAGGCCACAGCTCAGGAAAGCTATGTCAAAGCACAATGAGGTCATTGTGAAATATCAGTATTCTTCCAGAGACCTGGCTGTTACAGACAGAAATACTTAAGAAAGATCTGTAGACTGGATTGCAGATGATAGACAGAAAAGACTTCAAGAAAAATCTTTGTCTGCCTAATTGTGTTTGCCCAGTGAGA
The DNA here is from genome assembly GCA_013401135.1 of Cettia cetti. NCBI lineage: Eukaryota > Metazoa > Chordata > Aves > Passeriformes > Sylviidae > Cettia > Cettia cetti. The sequence continues at coordinate 76,762 of VZUI01069477.1, read as the reverse complement.
ACTACATCTTATCACCCACCTCTGAACAAGCTGTTTGAAGCAACTGTGTTGACAGTGAAGTGGGTTTGCACACATCCAGTGTTGGGTTGATCTCTGAGTGCTAAGGAGATCTGGTTTTTTTAAACAAATCGTTCTGCATGTGAGCAAGGTGAATATTTTCATTGTAAAGTGTGCTTTGACTTTGAGTGTGCTGGGAAATACTGTACCCACTAAATGATTATTAAATGGAAAGGAGGGAGGAGTTCCCAGGCATTATGGAGCCAGGTTCTACAGCTGGACTCGTAGCTGACACTGACAGCACTTAGCCAGGAGTGGAAGAATATGTTGTACAACTCACTGGCTCTACCAAGTACGTCGTGGTACTCTGCAAATAAACTTTCTATCAAGGTATTTTTGGACTTCTGCCTCAAACGAAGCGGATAAGGAGCATTTATGGCTCTAGCAATAAAATTCTGCAGATGTTCTTTTTTGTATGTGCAGTACTAAAAAAGAAAGCTGTGCTATGCTTTTATCAGATCAACTTGAAGTCAGTACAAGTGTAGCTTAGAGTTGGGATTTATGTTTTCGCAGCAACATACCTTTTTACTCCAAGAAGGCTTTCAGTGTTTGTGCTTAAAGTCCCACATTAAGGCCCCCAAAGTGACAACAATATGGTTTTCTTTGTGAGATTTGAATGTCTGGATTAGGTCACTTCACTCTTTTATAGCTTTAACCAGCTTCAACTTGTACTGTGGTGACACACATCTGCTGACTCGATGGATCAGTGCATTAAGCTTCAGGCTGACTGGTGGGCCATGCTTGAAAGACTTTTGGCATGTGCTGGTGCCTGCATTTTTCACCCTTGACTGAAAGCATATGCTTCATACAATTGAGACAGTGTTAGCATGTGGGTCTCAGGCAGCCTCCTACACATCTGGCAGAGCCTGGCCCTCCTTCCAGGTGAATCATCTCTCCTGGGAGGGTGGCTTGCAGCACTGTGGCATCTGCAGAGTGGCAGGAAGTGTCTGAATTCATCTGAGAGTGATTTTTATCTTCACATGCTTTTCCAATTTCATCAGGCCCCTCATGCTACATTCCAAGTGACATGATTAAACCTGCCAAAGACAAAGGGAGGCTGATTGATAAAAATTATCTCTGACCCTTCACAATCTGTCATACCTTAAGATAGTAGTAATAATAGTACTAATGATGGAATGAAATAAGTGTTATGCAAAGGAAGTTATTATTGTTTGAATAATATTCTGTAAAACAGGATTACTTCCTTGGGTTTTGTTTCCCTTTTATCAGCCAAATTAACTTGTCATCAGCATAATAGAAGAATGGACTGCATAGGATTATAAGCTTTACATTGACTTTAAGTGGCACTTTACTGTGATTTCTATTGTCTTTGTTTTATTTTAACATTTAAGTTTTAGGGCACAATAAAGATGCAGACCAACACCAAAGGATCAGTTTTCACAGTGGAGGTCAGACATTTAGGCAGAGGTGTTTTTTAAGAAGGAGTGTATGGATCTATTTTTCTCAATACGAAAAGAAAATCTTTGAAGGAAGTTTCTAAACATAACCAGTACTACACAGCAAATAGAATATTTTATAAGCACAGAACATAAAAATATTTTTATTCTTTAGTCTGCTGTACTAGACCAGGCACTTGGGTTATATTTCCTTCCAACCAAGCATCTGGACTGATACAGATGATCTGTAAGAATGGAGATTAACTCTTTGTACCCTGAGATGTGTTACAGATCTGTTGCATTTGCTGTCATTTCAGTATTACCAGCAACAAAAAGTTCTTATAGAAATATTTTCAGTCTGTCTTCTTTAGAAACTACCCTTTATTTTGCCAGAAGAAAATGAGAAATACTTAGGCTAAAAAGTATATAACTATTTTGAAGTACAAAAACTAGCATATCTGTATAAGTTGCAGTGCTAAGACAACTATGCAAATTTAGATGTTGGTTACTGTAGTGTTAATGACGGGTAATTCTGTTGATTTCATTTGAGTTATTCTGAATTAATGTATCTAGTGAGGGCAGAATCTGACCCACTGGGCTTTGATGTGTGCTCTGCTCTGTCAGGAGCTGCGAGGTTCTTTTGAACAGATGCCTGTGTTCCGCTGATATGCAGGGTCATTAAAAAGATCAAGATGACCAAGGCTGAGACGTTCGGATGGCTGCAGACAGCTGCGCTTTGCCTCTGCTGGCTGCACAGGGTGGGTTCTTTATGAATTTTCCCTCTGAGGTTATATGTGTGGGAGCATTTTGCATACTGACCACGGCCAAGCCCCAGCCCTGCGTCTGGGTGTACAAATCTGGGTGAAGATTACAAGTTGCGGCTCTTCCTGAGAAAGCAGTAGGTTCCCATATGTCATGGAGAAGGAAATCCATGCAAGGCTTTTGCTAGGCAGGCTATGAGAAAGTTGCAGGGCTTTTCCCAGGGAGACAAGGTAGCAAATAGTTGCTGAGTGTGTTGTTTCTGTACTTAAAGGTTTGGTGTTTAGTGTGTTCTGTAAGTACAGGACTTTGCAGTTTACTGCTACCACAGCAAAGCAGCTGGTCACCAAGTGGCTGAGTCAATGTTAGCCTGAAAGGCTTCCTTCCAGATATTTTTGTGGAGGAGTTAAAATTGCATAGGATTCTAAGATATCCTCAAATGATTGCAATGTATACCAGCTATCAACTTAATCAGGATATAATACTTCAAATCCAGCCAACTTGCTAACATGATGCTTCTCCAGGGCTCTGATGGTCATAACTTGCTAAAACCCAAAGGTTTAATTTTATCTGTTCAGTGTTGTGTTCATGCCTTATCTCTTTACTGCTTCAGTAGATTGCACGAGTGTGCATTTGTTCATTTTGTGGTTTTTTTTCTTTCTTTCAAAGCCTATTGGAGAGAAAAACTGAATGATGCTACTGCATTTATATGGGTACATATGTAAGCAGAATGGCATCATCCAGCATAGTAAATACAGGGTTTCTCAATGTGAATTAAGTCCTGCAGCTAATTTAGATCAAAATACTGGATTCTCAAAATGAGAACAGAATACAGCTGTACTTCACTATTTGGATAGAGAAGCACAATCTGCCTTTTGTTTTTTTTAAGAACTCATTACACACTTGGGATCTTTCACAAACACGTGTGATTCGTGGACTCTGTTGGTGAAGCTATTGGGATGGGGCTCTGAAGAACAGGGGTAGATGTAGCCATCATTTGGATATGGATTGTCTGTGACTTTTCCACATGAGCCCAAACACCAGCAGTGCCCTCAGCAGTGCTGTGGGGTGAAAGGCTGTTGTGCTTTCCCGCAGCAAATCCATTCCAGCTGAAGAGTTAACAGCCCAGTGATGAAACTGGGCCACATTTAAAGCACTGTGATGGAGTCCTGTGGCAGGGCAGCTAAACAGGCTCTCATTTGGACCTCTATGGTTTTCCAGAAGAAAAGGACAAAGTTGGCTGACATTTGATCCTTCTTTTGGAAAGCCTCTTTCATTAAGTAGCTGCTGATAGGAAGTGTCATTTGGCAGTTATAAAGGCTGGCAGTTGCAGAGAGGTCTCTGCAAAGGCTGTAGGCCAGAGGGAGCCCAGGAGGGGATGCAGGTGGAGACATGCTGAGGCAAAGCCTGGCGGGACAGCGCTCAGCAGTCAGACTCCAGTGCCACTTGCCAGTCTTGTCCACTCTGCAGCCAGGCAGGTAAAACTGTCTGATGTTTAGAAATGCTGCAGTGACTTGCACTGGCAATCTGTCCATGTAGTAGTCATTGCCTTTTTTTCCCCCACCAGTTATGGTGCAGAGTTTTTTTTTTTAACAAGTCAGTATTTCTTGTTAGTTGGCATTTAGCAGTGTACACAAGAATGTAAAGACATACCAGCACCATGCTTCTTGCACTTATTCAACAGTAATTATCTTTGAGATAATTGTAATAGGTCATAAATATATACTCCATTGTGGCAGAATTGTTCCTTACCTGGAATAAAATAAGTATAACTACACTTTTTTTCTCTGTAAACAAGGAGAGTTGTTTCAGAATTCCTGTTTCCAGTTTTTTAGAATTCCTGGCTTCTGCGTTTTTGGTCTTAGGCTCAAACTTGGAATCTCTGTTATACAACAGGGCTTTTTCTTTTCTTGTATGCTTTAAGATTGTCAAGGTGTAAGGTTGGGATGTATACAGTTGTTCATATATATTCATGCATGTAACTTTATATATTCAACTACATGCTATGTATGTTTCTTTTTCTTATTCAGTTGCACAGGTTGAGAAATGAGTGTTTGTGAAGTGACACTGTATGTGTAATTGTGAGGTAATGGAGCAAAATGTAACATTTTTGCTGTATTTCTTGGCACTTGTATTGTAACCATAAGAATGACTTTATTAATTTGCCAAGTGCAAGGACTGTGCTAGAACTTACTCCTTCATGGCTCTGAGGTGCCTTTGCCACTAGGCAACAGTCTTTTTCCAGCTTATGTTCTCCTTGTCTGGTAAAAAGGTCTGACAAATAGGTGCTGGGTGTGTGTGTGCATGCATGCACATGTGTTTATTTTGCTCTCATTCAGAGCCATTAAGAACTTGATCCCATAAGGTTCTGAGCATTTTTATTTCCTGCTGGCTTTTCAGGTGGAGCACCTTGTAGAAGGCATTTGTCCTTGATGATAACACTCATTGCAGAAGGAAAAAAGTGAGGAGGATGAGGGTGGGGGGGAGATGGGAGATTGTGACCAAAAGCACTGTATCCACCATTTTCTTTGTCTGTCTATGTTCGCTGCCATTAGATTCAAGGCAGCCAACCAGCTTGGAGACAGGACTTCTCACAGGTTAATAGGTGTGCACAGCTTTTATCTGCCACTGCCCTCTACTGAGTAGAATATGAGAGATGATTTGATTTTTCAGATGTTTCTGTAATAATTGTAATAATTTGAGGTGTCTGAGATTCCATTAGAACAGATGGTAGAGGTCACGTACTCCTGGACATCTTTAATTTTTTGCAGGAAGTGATATACAGCCTTCTGTCATGTAATGCAAAGGCGTGGAGCTTGGAGAAACACTCCTACTAATGTTCAAATCACAGCACCCTTATATCCTGTGCATGTAGAATTAATAGCTCTCAAGTCAATGCATGCAATGTATGCCTAGCTTTAGGAAATGTCACCAACTCTTGTTACATAAAACAACCAAAACAAAGTGCTAGGCAGCCTGTAAGTAGAACAAAGTTTAATTTTCATGTAATGTTCCAGTTTGTAAGAAATTATTTCAATAAATTAAGAAGAGCAGCAGTTGTTTTTAATTTCTTTGCTTTAGACAGTTCAAGACAAAAACTGTATTTGTGTTTCTTTAACCTCTGACATGGAACAAAAGAGTGACTGAAGCTAAACATGGTCCAGGCTTCTGTCAATTACTGGGGCAAAACTCTTTCAGGCTGTCTCACTATTTCATCAGCTTTTCCTTTAACTAAAGCAAGGGACACAGTTTCGTGGTGAAACAACAAAAAGCAGTAAGAGCTTAACAGAGCCCTCCAGGTAACATGAAAGAGTGCCTCAGTCATCCTCTGTCTTGTTACTCTAAACACCAACTGCATTGTCTTGAGTCGTTTTCCCTTGCGGGAACACTTAGCCTTACCAAACACAGCTCAGCCTTACAGGTACATTCCCACCAATTAAAGAGGAGGGGTTCCTCACAAGTGCTGCCAATGCACCCACCTAGCTTGAGCGAGCATTGCCAAGTACAACAAACAGTGCCAAAGTGTGTGGTGGTTTTGGGCTCCGCTCCAACGGGGACCAAGATGAGACACTCAGTCACAACTTAGCCTTTACATGAAGCCAAATCTTTGTGTATTCCCCTGGATTATACTTGGAGCCATTTTCATAATGTAAGGTATACCTGGGCGGCTTCTGGCCTCATCTGCTGGCAGAGCTCCAGCCTGGGAGAGACTGGGCAGTGGTGCATGCTTTGGGTTGAGGCTTAGTTTGGGGCTTACCAGTTAGGTTGGCAAGTCTAGTTTGTGGCTATCAAAATTGAGATTCTCTCAAGTTTTTCAGCTGTGAAGCATATGAATTTGGGGCCTTGCCTCCCAGAAGAGCGAAAATAGGTACCTTCCAGTCTTGGATCTAACAAAGAACTGAGGGTGGAGTTTGGATGAAGGTTCAGATCTGTATTCTCTGTTTAGTTTCAGCATTGTGGTTTTGGACCATCAGTAGTGGTAACATACAAATGATTTTTCACTCTAAAGAGCACAGTAAAATGTTATTATACTTGTTAATCTTCTTTTTTATATCTTGCCAAGTGAGGACTGCTACACTGCAGCTGGTATGGTGGAGGTGCCTGTGTTTTTTGCCACTCTTTTCACAGGGGAATGAGGACAGCTTTCTGTACACAGTATTCTGCCTTTCCCTTAAAACATCTGAGTCACACAGCTGTTTCCCAGTTAAATCACAGACTCAATCTTACTGTACATTAAGTTGTGTTATGCAACGCAGGCTGGCAAACTTGTCCACTGATACAAACTGCTCAGAGGAATCTGAAGATGGACAAAATCCCATTCCTCTCAAGGGTTCACTCTTCTTTGTGTCAGTGACACTTGCATTATAAGCCCCTGCCTTGATTTGCAAGAGGTTTGGTTGCCACAGGCTCTGCCAAAGACTGCTTTAGAATCTCCTTAAGCCTCTGTAACAGAGCCCAGAGTAAAGATGTTCCCATGTGCACACCATGACACCTCAGGCTTCTACAGCTGTGAACCTGCCTTGCCAGGCCTCTCTTAGTGCTGCTGCCACTGCCTTTGGACCCCCAACAAAGAGGAAGGCAGTGGGTGCTTTCCACTGCTGCTGCCTCTCCCTGCTTGCTGGCAGCGGCCGCGTGTCCTGGTTTACATTGGCAGAAGCCAGCATAGCTCAGGGATGAATTTAGCCCTTGGCACTCCTTAGAGAGCTGACTCAGATGACTGCACTTGAAAACTACAAGCTGGTCTCTTATTTAATTCTACTGAATGTCCAGATTTTATTTTCAATTCTTGCAAAGCTGTTTTTAGTGTTTTGTGGGACAGCCTTGCTGTTTGACTCCCTGGGCTGTCCTGGAGTTACTATAAGAATATAGTAGTAATAGTTTTCACCTATGCTGCACCTTATCCCAAAGGATCTCAAGTCCTTCACAGAAAATAAATCCAACTTCATCAGTGGGCTAGATTATTTTTTATACTATAAAAGTATGGAAATTTTAGCTGGTGTGCTCAAAAGTGCATAGCAGATGAATTTCAGAACTAAGAAGGTAAATACCACAGTTCCTTCCTCTGAAATCCATGGGCAAAAGGATGACCTCTGAATTTCTTTTCTTCTGCCAGCTGCTTCTTTGACTCACATTAAGGCACAACTAGATCAGTTTGTGCCTTGGACTTCCTTTGAAATGAATTGATTATCTCTGAATTTCAGCTCATATACTGAATTGAGTGTCCTTCTGGTCTTTGCTTTGAGGGGGAAAGCTTGAAAATGCATCCTGAGTATAGACTTGGAAGGTATGGTCGTTTCCATAGCAGCAATTCATAGGCAGTAGCTCTGGAACATACCTGCACTGCTCAGTGTGCTGCTGGCAGTGTCCAGGGCTACTGAGGGCTTGATCCACAAAATCCAGCAGCGGGAAGGAGTGGTTGGAATTCAGCCAGTCTGTCCGAACAGATACCCTGTATCTGCTGTGCTGGTATTAGTTGGAGGTCTCAGAAATGGCAAAGGAACCCCTGCTGACAAATCTACAGCAGGAAAAGGAATCCTCAGTTAAGTACAAATACCCATAAGTATAAGCTTGGGAAGACTTCTGCTGTCCCATCTAGGTGCCAGGGTCACATTGGCTGCATGTTTTGGGAGGATTATATGTTACATGTTAGGAGGTGTCTTTTCAGCAACAATAACAAATGTTATCTGTGCCTGGGTCTCCACAGAAACAGAGACTCCTCACACCGTTTCTGCTCACTTGCAGTTTTGTAGCATGCAGCACATTCCTTAGATTTTGAGGCAGAAAAACTGGAGTTTCTTTCATACTGTGTGAATTCTTTGGCTTTGGAGAGAGCTCTAGACAAAGACAGGAGGAAATGGAGTTTTGCTTCAGAAATAAAACTGCTGTCCTTGTTGCCATTTCCCCATGAAACTGCTTCTTGCCAACTCTGCATCTGACGCACAATTTATATCGGAAGCAGAATTGGTTGGGACAAGTTTGTGACTGTAGCTGGCATTTCTGTCATGCCTTGTGCTGAATGCACAGCCTCTCCCTGCATCCCGGGTGTCTGAACACATTAGGAACATTGAGGGGAGGAGGGCCTCAGCAAGGGAGTGCCAGAGGGGGAAAGCCACAGGCACACAACTGCACCGCCTTAGCAAGCAGAGTTTGCTGTTGCTCCTCTTGGACAACACCTTGTTAAAACTGTGGTGGACATGCCTCACAGACACCATTGGCTAATACAAGCTATGAGTTTAATCTAGCTACTAATGTGATATTTCTGTGAAGCTACAAAAGTTTTTGTCTAAATTGGTCTTGCATGCAAGATGTAAGCATACCAACTTCTTAAAAAATCTTAACAGAGGAAACTGAAATCACTGGATTAGTTTGCAGAGTAGGGCCTCCATTAATTGTTCTAATAACATTTGACTGAAGAATTACCCTGCTATTCAGTAGAGCTTGGGTTTGTTTCTTAATCCAATCACCTTGTGACTGTTCTTTAAGCTTTCTCCTTCCTATTCTATTCTTAACATGCAATTAAAATGAAACTCTCATGTATTACTACTGTAAATAACATGGAAGTAGGAGAAGAACATACTTTTCAAATGTCACTGCTTTGGTCACTTCTTTTAGCTGAACTGTATTGCTTTGATAATTTAGTTTACTTCATTGAACCTGAGACAGCACATGGTTTTCCCCCTTACTAGTAGAATAAGTAAAAGTTCACTAATAAATAGATCTAATTGTGTGTTGTTACTGACATTAAGATGGGGCTTGCTCTTGCTTTAAATAGCCATGCAGGTCTCTTTGCTACATCTACTGAAGAATATGCAAATAGGTACAGGGAAGCTGCTAAGCTACAGAAATCTTTCCTTTCTGGAAATTCCCAGGTTTCTGCCGCAATTATTTCTTATTGTTAAATATAATATATAATATAAAAGTCCAAATGAATTGGGTGGAAAAAAAAAGGTGCTTTCAAAATAGAATTTCCATTTAAGCTAAGTGATTAATTCCAGCTTTTCAATAAGGCTGTCTAATGTTATGCTGCTAAAACATTTGGTTTAGACTAAGTTTCACTGAAAGTCTTGCTGTTTAGAAAGTTTTTGATACTTCTGTGACCTGCTTTAGAAACTTACTGAAAAGTTTCTGTAATTCTAAATTACAGAATTCTATATCTCATGAAGTTTGAACAAATGATAGTAGCTGGATCCCAGGCAGGCCATGCTGCCAAACTGCATAAATGTCTTCTGAGGCCAATAAGCCGTGACTTGGACCTCTGTGGGCTTTGGAGCAGGCTCTTTGTGTCTTAATTCAGGGCAGCAAAGCCTTTGCAAACCTCTGGATGGGGTTCTGTAAAGATGGCTGTACACTACAAAGCTGGCCAGATGCTGTGATTTTTGTGATGTGGGTAAAGATCTGGGATGCATTAAGGTGTATCTTTATACAGTTGCCAAGCTTTCAAAAGTGGAAGGCTGCCACTAAGCCACAAGACCCTTACCACAAGCAGCACCGTGCTACTGTAACTGTTATTTCAATGATTGCAGTGGGAGGTATCTCTTAATAACCATATTTGTACAGAGTTGCTTAATGACTTCACAGGCAAATAGATAATTAAACCATTAAACGCTATAGAACTGAGAACCATGTCCCCAGTGAACTTCAAAGTTGTCTGTCTTCTTAATGGACTGTGAAAGCCAAGCCTGGGTTTGAATCACAATGTGAAGTGAAAGGAACCATTGGAGAATATATATCGAGAGTCTTCAGGTTGAGCCATTCTTCTGATTAGTCAGGTTTTTGAGTTATCTGCTTTGTAAACATACCTGTAGATATTTACACAAGAGCAACAAATTTCCATTAAGTTTTGCACTATGAAGGGGCTTCTGTGTATATAGTGGTTTTTATCTTTGGTTTCATGGGAGAATAATACGGAGTTCAATGGGAAGATACTATGAGATAGAATTCTAGTGGAGTACTACTTCTGGTCTTACGGGCACAAGATTTCTAGTACTACAGAGTTTTTGTAGTTATGTTAGCTGCATTTGTATTCTGAGTTCAGGCAAAACTGTGTTCTGAAACTGGCCCATTGGAAGGAAAGGTGGGGGCGTCTGTGTGTGTGACATTGTGGATGGGAAAAGGTGGAGACTTGAGTGAGGTCTCCAGTACTTCCTGGAACTTCAGGCATGTCACACTTTTTTATCTTGTAAACTTCAAGAACACAAATAGCAAGAATGGTAAATGGCATAAATCTCAGATTGCAAGATTTTCAGTAGTAGGGATTTTGTAAGAAAACAAAAAGCCACAGATTTGGTCATGTCATTGTAACACATTATTTGATGGCACATTTCTGTTCTAATATATGCATGCATCTTTTTTGCAGGCTAAAATTGAGCATTTTGATATAGAGCTTTAGCAGACCACAGTGTTTGTAAGATTAAAAGACAAGGTCATCAGGGCATCTTCAGTTTCATCCTCTGAAAATAGATGGATATATTAGAAAGTTGTAGGAGAGATTTTATAAGTGAGTAAATTTTACTTCTCTAACAAGGCTTTTATTTCTTGTCACTTGTTTTTATTAGATATTTTAGTTTTCAAATAATGTTTTTTAAAAAAAACTCTGAAAAGGACCCTTGCTTGTAGCAGGAAGCATAATCTCTCCATTTCTCTCTTTCACTCTCCTTCTCTCTCTCATTATATGCTGGCATGAACACTCTGACATTGCTAATTGCCTCCACATTACACTGGCTGAATTCCAACAGTAGTGGCATAAAAATTAATGAACAAGACAGAGCTCACACATAAGGAACATATGGTGCAATAGCGGTCAATTGCATTTGAGTTTAAAATAATGTCCTGAGAGAATCATGATCAAAGCAGTTTCACAAAATGAAAAGGGCCAGATTCTACTTGTGCTATGTATCTATGCTACCTCACTGTCCTCTCTGAGAGTGTGAATGTGAACAAGGAGATTCCCCCAACTGTAAACAGAGAATGCCAAAAAGTTGTTTCATTTGCAAATGTAGTAGGAATTTCCCTCACTATGCTTACTGTGAAAAATAGTATGAATTAATTTTCTGCTGGGGAGCAAAGCTAGGGAAAAAAAATGTTCTTTGAAACAGAGAGAATTTTTCAAAGATGTTATCACTGTCTCTGCTAACAGTGCCTTCACTGTGCAAGCTATGCAGTTTACAGAAAGGTGACACACTTATTTCCCATTATCCTAAAACGTGCAATTTAAAGTTAACACAAGTTAGTTTTATCTGTGTATATGCTTCTCACAAAATCCAGATTTCAGGGCAATTAAGATAGTGTTAATACAAGGTACTCTCAAGATTCTTTCAAGTTGAAAGCTTGCTTAAGATTAATGTTAAAATTCAGGTTTTATTCTCTTGCCAAAGTACATGCTAGGTAACCCCTTGTTAATACTAATGGGAGTTAAATATTTGCACTCAGAGGAAAATAGACCCCAGATATGATACAAACTGCTTATATTACATAATATAAATAAGCACAGCTTGTTTAATAGCTTTTACTGCCTTACTGTAGAACGAACTGTTACAATAGTATTGCAAGGTCTTACAATATAAATTATTGGGGTTTATTATGTTGGTGATTTCCTATCTTGTTGATTGTCTTGTGAGATTTGAACACTAACTTTAAGTTATATGGGACGAGTCCTGCAAGGGACTTGATGAATGATCCAAATAAATCACTGTATCAGTGCAGAGTTCATATACATGGAAAGAAGTCCTGTATCGCTTTAGTGCTGTTTCCTCAGCCAGATGAGCTACTTCAGTCCATTCCCCAGGTTAGAGCAGCCTGGGTGTTGCCCAAACTGAAATGTGGCTGCAGATGGCCCCGCTGGGTCATTACAGCCACTGGAGAGAGCTGGAATGCAGAAATGCTCAAGCCAGTCCCCAATATGCCTCCTGCTACTCTACAGGAATTTCCTTGGGGCTAACTCACTCTGGCTCATAGCCATTTCTGCTTTAACTCCTAGCAGGATAAAGTAGAGTTAGGACAGCTTATTGGGGCACTGGGAATGAATGGTAGACAGTTTTTTACCTGCCTGGATATGAGTCTTATCTGAATTTGAATTTTTCTCTGCTACTTAAAGAAATTGTTTCTCAAAGAATTACTGAACTGTCCTTTTGGTAATCTACTCCTGAAGCAGTAATTGCTTCTCATCTGGATTCTCAGAATATGATATGATGTTGATTTCAGTTGAGCTTTTATTTACTTACTTTAAAGTTAAAAAAAATAGTTGATTTTAAATTTTGACCATCGTTTTGGGGTTTGCTTAAGACACGCTGCAATTTATATTTTAAAGGAGAAATCATGCAATAGCTGAGAGCTGAGTTCAGTGCAATATAGTGGATTCAGCATAACCCTTTGCATTTACAATGCAATTAGGTGCTATTCTCCCACAATTAATGGGCCAAATGACACTCCCACTTACTATAATAAGCTTCCTGATATGAATCTGAGATAACTGAGATTGATACCGACACTTAGGGAAATGCCCTGTTCTGCAGAGATGCAACAGGGAGAGAAAAGCACCTGCTGAGTTGCTGTTTCTGCTGCTCTTACAGCAAGCTGGTTTAGGCCCTCTGTGTCTTGGTCTATACGTGAGGAAGCAGCCTCTCTCTCTTCTCTCCCTTCTCATAAAAAGAAGGCAAAGGGTACCAGATGGCATGTGTTACAGAGCTTTTCCTTCTAGCACAGAATTTATTTCCAAGATGTAGAATTGTGAGGATTCCTTTAGTCATCCCCCCAGAGTCACAGGTTTGGTATCTCGCCAATGGCATGTAATACACTTCCTGGCATGCTGTAGGAGAAGTAAAATTAGTTCAGAACTTCACTTTACTGTTGTGGCTTTTTTTTTTTTCCTGTGCTATTTGAGCATGCCTGGAAAAGGATCAGTGTTTAAGATTTAGTAACCATTTCATTTCTGAGTGGGCCATAGCCTCTCAGCCTGGTTGTAGACTTGGACAGTTGTCAGAATCTGTGAACACTGAGTCTTGTTGATTAATGCCATGTGCAAGTATCTCTCATGCTTTGTTCTGTTTCCTTGGTATGGACTAAAATACTGAGAGATAACTGGAAGTGACCTTTAAAAAACTCCTTCATTTATGTAGCTTTTCTTACAAAAATATTACTGGTAAAACTTATTTTTCAGGAGTTGGGACTTCCAGATGTGGTTTCAGGGTTGCTTTTGTAGACAAAAGAAAACAAACTAGAGAATTCAAGTAATTGTTGTAGGTTGTTTCCTGTAACTTTTTCAAGTGACTTTAAAGCTACATGAAAAAAATCCTCATGAAATAGTTATTACAACTCAGTGATTATGATATACTAATAGATAAATGATTATTATATACTAGTAGATGTTTCTCTGGCTTGCAAATCGAGGTGCAGCTTCACAAGTTGTGTCAAAAGAAAGTTTATCTCAAGGGCCTTCAGCAAAAAACTTCGTTTAGGTATTAGTACATCACAGCTAAATTCTTTGGCATTTGTTTGCTTTCTTTTCTTTCCATTAGACAAAATTTTTTAGTTATGTTATGGGTATGAGTATTTGTTTAACATTATGAGGAAAACTATTTATGATTTTTTTTTTTTTTTTTTTTTTTTTTTTTTTTTTTTTTTTTTTGCTATTCCTCTTACACATTCCCTTGTCATTTTATGGTGTCCTGCACTCTTATCTCAAGAACAATACACATCACACTGTATGTGGGTAGTTAAGGGCATGTTTATATGAAGAAGGAGATTGTTTCTGTCTTGCTATAATCCATGTTTGTACAATTCTTTCAGTGTCTTTTAATTGTTTTGAACTCTAAAATGAAATGACTTCTAGATAAAATGAGCTTTCAGCTCTCTCCTTTTGTGACAGATTCCAGAGCATCTCTACCTCAAGGCACGTTTGGTCACCATTTTGCCTTTCTGACCCTTTCTAACCTGTACCACTCAGCAGGCTAGCACTAATGTCAGTACTGTTTACTTGGGCAAGACTGATAGCATCCAGGTGGAGTTTCCAGTCCTCTTTTTTTTTTTTTCTTTCCTTTTTTTTCCGCTTTTCTTTATACAACCATGGGATACATACCCTAACCAGAGAGTAAAGCAGCAGAGAGTTTTGCAGATCTGCCAGGTTTTTACTTTACAAATTAGTTAACATTGTCATTGTCTTTTGCACAAACACAGGACAAAACCTCCACTCAGTGGGAAATAGCACGGTTTAACTAACTTCAGTAGTGTTATACCACTCTGAGGTGTAATAAGAATCTGGCTTGTAAATCTGAATTTTTCCCTTTATTTGACCTTTTCTAAATACATTTTCTTTACACTTTGTGGTCAGCTTGTAGTCCTCACTTCTCACTGAAATACTGACACCAGCACACTTCATCAAATTAATCACTTGTATGCTGGTTTAGTGACACCAGTTACTCAAATGCCTTTTCCCTGCTTTTGTTTCATTATTTCATCTAGATGAACAAGGTTGTTCAAATTAGTATAAATCAGTCCACTTACAGGTTTTGACACTTAGAATTTAAGTACTGGATTACTGTCCTTGACAGCTGAAAGTTGCACATTCTCTGAATTTAAGACTGGAGCGTAATTGTTGGCACTTAATAATAGATCACTAGAAATACTCTGAAAGTATCCACAACTGAACTGTAAAAGCAGTGTGACTGATCAGAATCCTACTGAGTGCTGCAGCAGCGCCTGTCAGGCAGCGAGTGCTTGCCTTCCTCTGCAACATCAGCTCCTACAGCCAGCATAAAAGCAGGGTGGGAAAAGTCCCCGGTCACGTCTTTGGGGACCAACCTCTGCAAAGAGCTTAAATACCATTAGTGTGGCAAACTGTGCCGGGTACTTCTCACAGTCAAGTACAGGAAGTCCAGCATAACCCCAGTGCTCAGCTGGGGTTACATTTCTTTAATGCACAGAGATCAGGAGCCTGCGACTGGAATGCGGCGGGAGGCTCCATCCTTTGGCTCCAGCTGCAGAGCTCGTGATCTTACCTCATTTCCAGATAGCAGCTAATGGGATGGCTCTCCAAACCTTTAACTGGAGCTCCGTGTTGATACCTGTGGAGGTTCCTGGAGGAGATGAACAGATGCAGCCCACTGAATTTTAGAGCGAAGTTGTTGAATGAATTATTTGCCCATTCAAAGAAAAAAAAAAAATACAGATTTGCCAACAGGTGCAAATCTCTAAAGATGAAGCTTTGTAAACATGTTCTACTTCCTCCCCTTTGGTCTTGAAAGTGGTTTCCTGATTGCAGGAGTGGTGTGCAGCAATCCTCTCTGTGCTCACCCATTAGCGCTGCAGTATCGTTGTGGCTCTGCCACTCAGGGTTTGTGCACTGATGACCTAATGCTGAGATGTTAAAGCTAAACAAAGAAACCCAAAAATAATTTGCTGTTCTCCAGTTTTAAACTGAAAGGAAAGTCTCAGAATTTGTTTCTGATTAGAACTGCAGAGCTGCTTTATACATAGTGAGTCTTTCATTGTCTGTTCTACATTAGTTTGGTAGTTGGTGTGTTTAGAAGCTGAAGTTCCCTGCAATAGGAGAAAAAACGTTTATTGTGCCTATTTTCTTGTGAAAATGAGTCACATGTGCTTTTGTTACATTTATGGCAGTTGATTGAAATGCAGAGCAAGAACTCATTTCTAAGGTTTGTAGCATTTGTGGACTTGTTATAAAATACCTATTCAAGAAAATAGTCAGGATTTAAGTCTCAAACTGAAATTAATTTACCAAAAATAACACTGTTTTGTTAATACTCACTGTGTAAGTGCACAGTCACTATTGCTGCTTTTATTGCTGATAACATACTAGGAGCTAATTTTAAATAAGTTTGAAAGGGAATTTAAGCTAAGAAATCTGAATCTTGATCTGGTAGTGTTTTCTTCAGTATGTCTGGAGGCAAGAGAGACGGAAGGGAGAAAAGATGATGCTTACTGAAGCTAATCTTCCTAGGCCCCATATATCAACATTTCTGTAGAGTCCTGTACAGAACTAGGCAGAATATCTGCTTTAGGCTTATGCTTTGAAACACCCACAGAAGGAGCCTCTCCCTCTGCCCTGAAGATAGAGGAAGCCTGGACAGAATAAACTTTTAGAATATCCTCTGCTGATGCTTACTAATTGTTAAAGAAGTCAGGAAACTGTTGTCCTTAAAAAAGCTTACTCAAGTTGCAATCATTTGAATGTATGGTTTTCAAAACTTTACAAGCAGTTAAGTAATGGCACAACAGCACGAGGCTGGCTCTGAAACAGCCCTTAGTGCAGCCCAAGGTATTTCTTGCTTCTGCAATAGGGCAGATCCCTGCACAGGCAGTAGGGTGCAGAGAGGTATCCCTGCCTGTAGTCACACAGTTGCCTGGCAGAAGGTTGGGAATAGGGGTCGCAAGTCAGCATTCAGCCCATTAGGCCAAATTGTTTGGAAAACTGTCTAATAAATAGATATAAGTCCGAACGTATTTGAGCTTAAATTTGCATTAAAAATTCTTCCTTTGTTATGCAGAGAACCATTCCAAAAGCTTTGTAGTTGACTGCTGTTGAGGTGAGTTACATTTTCACGTGTGGAATGGATTCAGACAATGTTTCTGTAAAAGTTAGGTGATCACTTGCAATGCTAAAATGGACATTTGCTCAAAAGAGAAGACATGTCTGGTTTCATTGCTACTTCAGAAACTTTAAAAAAAAATAAAAAGAAAAAAATTTAAATTACACCAATAAAAAGGTCTTGCATCATGCCTAAGGTCATTAGCATCTGGCTTTGGGAAGCTGCCAAAGGGAATGAATTTCAAAGACCGAGACTATTAGCTGAGAGCCTGCCAGTCCCAGGAGGTCTTACCTCAGTCTTAGAGCAAGAGCTTCCTGGCAGATCTTAATAGCTGTGACAGTACTTTGAGTGCAAGGATATCACTTAGGAGTGAGCCTAGAACTACACAGGACTTGGAAGAAACTTTTGTAACACAGTGAATGGCTCCAGGAAGCCACCCGAGCCCAGCAACCGGGCAGTGTGCAGGTGTTGCCTGCTTGCAGAGGTTCTCTCTGCTCCGGGGGAAAACAGATGCTTTTCTGCACCTGCTCTGCTTTCAGCCCAGCTCAGAGGAATGCACTGCATTAATCTTGTACAGAGGTGACCAAGGCAAGGTGAATCGGCAGGGTCTCTTTCCCAGCCATGAACAGGCAGCTCTCTAGATGAGCACTGCTGTATATAAACCCTCAAGCCAAGAACAGGCAGTGCATATGTATAGCAGGCTCTGCTCCTGCTCAGTCCTCAAAATACTTCTTCAGCCAAAAACCCCAGTCTCTTCTAGCTTACCTGAAATGAGTCACAGTCAGATTGTTTCAAGTCCCCTGTCTTTGTCAGGCACTGAGGAATGGATCTATGGTTGCACGTTTTCTGCCTGTTAATGTGACACTGCAGATCAAAATAGGTGCCCATCCCTTCCAGCAGCCTTTAACAGGCACAGTAGGGAGGTCAGAGGAATGCAGGCTCCTCTGGGGTACAAACAGCTGCCCAAGGGTGTGCTTTGGGGCACATACATCCATTTTAAAAGGGAGTGTGTGTGCATCTGTCTATGCATTTTAGCACATACATAAAACCAAAAAGAGCTTGGGCAGAGGTATGCGGGAAGTGAACGACTAAAAAAATCCAAGAAATAAACACCCCAAATAAATAAATGAATCAAACCTGCAAGTCAAATGCATCACTGTTGTAATTCCTTTCCTTCAGTGCTTTGTGTCCATTTTCCAGTGTACTTCTCTCCTCAGTGTCAGTTATTGTCCGCAGACATTAAAAAGCTGATGGTCTCACCATGTTACTGGTGGTAAGTGGAGTGAGCATAAGCACAAAGGTTCATCAAAACCTACCTTGCTTCACTTTCAAGTTCACCCTCCTGTTTTTCTCACCTATTCTTGATAGATCATTGACAATCCAGGTGGAATAGAAAGAAGTGCCTAAAATAACTTGCAAGGCTGTGTAAGTGTACAAACATGAGACACTTGTTCCAATAGCGTATTGGTGTTGCAATACACAGAGATGAAGTGTATCTTCTTCAGATAAAATCCATTGTTCCACAGAGAACCTGTAGCTCATCACAGATCATTGCACAGCAGAATGAATTTCACAAAACATAGTGCAAGTAACTCTAAAATGGGATGGATTACTGACTTGCTTTAACCTCAGTAATGATGACTGGTCTCAGTACAGTTCCCATATAGATTCATTTTAGTTCTCACATTGCTAAAACTGGCATCTTTTTTCTTGGATTTTTTTTTTTTTTTTTTCCTGATAAATGGAATCCTGTTCAACAGGATCAGGGAAAACAAGGATTTGAGTGAGTTGTAAAAGAAAACATTTTTCTTATAGTTGGCTCTCCAGGGCAAGATTTGGGTGGTAGATGGGAGAGTGGGAAAGCATGCACTGTCTGCAGGCCCCTCAAATGTCTGTGTGATGCCTTTCCTCAATAGCTAAAATAAGACATAATTTCATATGTCTGACTGTGTTGTCATAGACCCTGTGGATTTTGCTGTATGAGTAGCCAGAGAATTTCTTGCAAGAAGTAGAGACAAACTTTTTCATGTTGTTTAGATTTGTTCAGTCGGGGTTTAATTGCAGGTTCAATGATGTCCTTTTTTGCTTTTTCATCTGTAAAGTAAAAATTTAAAAGTAATGCACAAGTCAATTAAGTATTTAAAAAATGTTAAGAATGTTATTCTTAAATTTAGTTTAAAGAAACCATCTGAATCTGAAATAAAATATTTTTGACAAAGACTAAGCAGCTTGATCCAAAATAAATTTTTCAAGAGCTGCTCAAATATCTTTTCCAAACTGTAATTGGAAAATAACTTGTCCACCTTTTTGTTGTCAATATTAAGTCTAGTTCATTGTTCTTAAAAACGTAATTTATTTTTATTTTTTTTTTTAATCTGAAATACTGATAGGCAAGTTAAAAGGACATCAGTGCCCACACCACTCCTGCTGTAGCTGCCTGGGGCCAGGTCCTGGCTTTGCTAATTGGGTGCAGTTTTGCCTAAGGCAGCACAGCAGGATGCTGGGCCTGGTGTCCCTTCCATATTCCCTACATGTGTGCTTGAGTGATGCTTGTGCTCCCTGGTAAAGAAGTGTTTGATTTCAGAGAGGAGGCTCAAATGCTCCAAGTAGGGATGTCTTTCTTTTCCCAAGATCACTGTTACTTTATCAGCTCAGTTGTCACACAACTTGTCCGTTGTGTTTCAAAGTCCAGCTGAGTGTTCAGAGCTTGATAATTTCCAGTCATGGGTATGGTTTTTAGACACCTGAGATTTGCAAACTGGAGGTCTTTGGTAAACACTTGTTTCAAATTGCATTTATTTAGTAGAAAGATAATAAAGCAAGTACCTTCTGTACTTGGTCACAAATGTTGGTTACATAGGCTCCTTGGGCCAGTTTTTCTGACTATAAGTGGCTAGGTGTGATGCAACACTTTAATTGGTACATAAAATAAGCAGCATGTTCCATTGTTAATGGCTGGACAGTACAAAACAGTTTCTAATTAGATTAAAGAAGTTCCAAACACTGGCATTGTCACAAACTGGCTGTCTGGCTACTTATTTACATCACAAAATCTGTAGGTGAAAGTAGCTTGCACGCCCTTCCTTGCAAACATGTGTTGCTTGTGTTTCTCATTCTGTGAGGCAGACGCTTCACAATGAATGTCATCCAGGTAATGTACTTTTAGAGAAAGCATCTTGGTAAACAGAATACGAAATTTCTATGGCTAGAAATGAGTTTTTAGAGCTTTCTAAAGAAGCTTTTTTTTTTTTTTTTTTTTTTTTTTTTTTTAATAGACATATTGCAAAGGCTCTTCTGTTTCTCTTTACTGGCCAGTATAGTATGATGGTTCAGCACAAAGACTTTTTTTCTAATTGTAATAGAGGAAGAGTAAAAGCAATTGGGACTATACCTGTACTCTGCTGGTTTTATAAGCAGCAGTTGCTACTCACTTCCTAAAATGGAGTTCTGGAGAAAGTGCTATTCTTGGGAAGAGGATGAAGCCATAAAACTGACTGAATGACAGGCTGTCTCTATCCCAGGTTTATTGCATAATTTTGGGTCAGTCACAAATATATCAGATTGGTAAAGGGAAATAATGTTTACAATGAAGATTGTGATGTTTTATTGGTGGGATTTTTTTAAATTAAAATGTGTTGAAATTACTTGAAAAGAATGGTGTCAGAAGTATATGGAGTTTATTATAAATCTGGTATAAATTTTATTTGTGGGAACTAAACAGATTTATAGCAATGAGGATTTTAATGTGTTCAGAGTATAAAAGGGTGCCTTTTAGTAGTCTTTCTTTTCTATAGGGAAAATTAAAGATCACACCAAGTACTTAATTTCTATTTGAAACTGCAACTGTTTTTTAATAAAGGTTGTGCTGACAATACCACAGCCTCATTTTAGTATGAGTGATTTCAGAAGAAGATAGCACTAAATGCTCAGGCTGAATTTAGTGTTTCTTTCAGGTTTTTGTCTGCAGAGTTTTAGTGTTTCTTTAATCAGAAGTCACAGAGGCTGGTTGCCAGCTGCATCTCCTGTTTGTGGAAGAGACAGTTCAAAAAGAATATTCTCTTAATAATCTGTTGGACAAGGAGCTTATGTTAGAGCCATATCTGGGTGAAGAGTTTAACACAGAAAAATTTATGACAAGCTGGGGGCTTTAGAGCAAAGCATGTGGCTGGACTAATAAAAATGTCTCACAGTTACTGCTGGAGGGCTTGATCCTGCTTCCCTTCAAGCAAGCGACACAAGTCGCGTTGGCTGTGCAAAGGCAGGATAAAGTCTTTCAGCTTGTGGACACCCTCAGCAGGAGGGGACACCTGTCCCAGCCACTGAAAAAGGCATCAAAAGTAATCCTGAGCTGCCATTAACCCCATGCTGCTCCAGTAGGGGCTGTTGCAGGGTAGTGGCCTTTACATCCTATAGGGTGGTGGCCATTCAGCTCTTCTTTCTAGGAGCCCCAGGCTCCTTCTTACCAACACTGCATGGTTTATTTTAACACTAGGACAACATAAAAGAGAAAAGGAGGTTTGTGAAAAGTCACACAAACCGTGTGTGTATTTAGTATACCTGAAGGCTCGTTACTTCCTTGTGGTAATCCTGCCAGGCCTCCTCCTTCAATCGCTTCTGTGTCGGTCTGGCAGTCAGCTTCCTGCGGATATTTTACCCCAAACCCCTGCTCCATAAGAGACTTCTGTTTTACACCTGCCACCCTTCTTATAATTGTATGATTTCGCACCTTGTTCTAGCCCTGGCACTCCTCCAAGCAGTTCCCAAACGTGCACTAAAAAGTGGTTGGTCTTGAAGCACTTTTCTTTCCCACTTTTCATGCTATGCATACTTCCCTATTATTTTAAACCACCATATTAATGGAGGGAAAGCCCAGGTCCAGGGCTTCAAAGTTACTAACAGAGCAGCTCTGGTTTCACCCTGAAATAGGCTTGTGCTTGCTCAAGTGCATTTCAAGAAGCATCAGTGATAAAAATTAAGGGACTCAGTAGCCAATACAATATTTAACACACATCAGCATTGTATTTCTTGAATTGCTTCTCTCTGTTGCAACACTCAAACATTCCCACAAGTTATATACTTCCCAAAGCTGCTAGCTGTCTGTGGCATCCTGGCCACTTTAACTAAGTCTAGTGTCCAGATCACCCAGATAGATAGAGCCTGAGCTGACAGTTCAGCTCCAGTCTGAACACATTTAAAGTCATAATTTCTAGTATGCAAGTCTGTTGTTAATGCTGCCTAAATACCAGGTAGGAGAGGTTCTGTTTTTTCTATACAGTCTCCTGTCAGAAAGCTGAGACAGGGATTGGCAGAAGGAGGAGAGGGGCTGGAAGCAGAGAAGGGCTCTGTGCTGGAAGTCTGCTCTGTATCCTGGGTTCAGAGGAAGGCAAAGTGGTGAGGAGATGAGAGGAGGGGAACTACGGAGGCTGCCTGGGCAATGGGGCAAGGCAGCACTGGAAAATAAATGAGAGCTCATGGCAAATGCCAGTTCCTCAGCCAGCTATTCTTGGCAATAAATACAAAGCTTAAAGCAGGGCAAAGTTATATTTATTTATATGTGTGTGCAGGTATATGTATGTATGTATTTTATTTTTTAAAGGTTTCTCTTATTTCCAGGTTTTAAATTATTTCAGACGCTGCCTCTATTGGAGGTGCCACAATAACTCAAAGCTTCACAGAGACAAATCTATTATAGCTTATATCACAGGAATGCCCAGAGGTCTCTTGTAGGGACAAAGCCTCATTGTGTCAGATGTTATGGAAATGTCATGTATATCTTTGATTTATAGTGGATTTTGAATCACCCTTAAGAGTTTAGGATTTTTTCCCATTGGTAAGTTTCAGCTTTCATGGTTTGAAAGGGGCTTTGAAAGGGCTTTTCTAGGTTCGAGCAAAAATTTCAATAGATCACTGCATCCACCTCTGCATACACTTTCTATATACCACTATTGGCAAATACCAACACTAGGCAGTAAAACTAGATATGGGTGATTCTGAAAGTGTATCACAGTGGTAATTTTGAACAGGAGCTATAGAAAGAGTAGGAAAATGAGAATTTCTTTTTTTTTTTTTTTTTTTTTTTTGTGAAGTAATCTTAGAATTGAAACGTCCCTTTGCTAGCGAAGTATTTAGACACTCTGTGACCAAAAATGAAGGAGGCAGAAATGAGATGAAAACACTGAAGGATCTTTTGGAAAAACTTGGTGTAACATTTTCAGTTAAGTATTGTCATTTTTATTTTTTTCCCCTAGTAGCAGTAGGATTTGTCCTAGCTGTTGCTAAGCTGTTTTTTTTGGATATGATAATCTAACAGAAACTAGGTTGACTGTACAGTATAAAGTCATCCTGTTGAGTATACCAATAGTGGGTTGGTTACTTGCACAATTTAGCAACAAGCTCTGTAAATAATCTTTGGAGGCCACTAGGACTGTTAATTTATTTTAACAAGTGCTTCTGCAGAGTTACAGCTTTGACCAGGAATGGTGGTTTTATTCCATATGTGAATACGGTAACTTTGAATTTGTTCAGCATAATAAAATAGCATCTGCTATGCACAAATGTTGGGAAGACATTTGGACTGTGACTGCATAAAGTGATGGTTTGTGTTAGCCAGAGTTCCAGCATTTTTGTTAATGCCACTCACATCATCAAGGTATATCCAAAACTACCACCAAGTAGCCAGGCAGCTTTCACTGCAAGTTTCTCACATATTATCCTTCTGCACTCCATTTCTAAAGTCTTATCTCCCTTGTCCATAGCCAAAAGCTACTAACTTGGAACAAAGTTCAATCATGACCCAAACATAATGAAGAAGGAGAAATCACAAAAGATGGAGTTAATGGCTGCGGCTACCGCTGTGGATCCTTTTGCCACAGGCTCTGAAAGTCTGGAAAATTAATCAAAGTTCAATCAAGGATGTATGATATTGCGGCTGCTGCTGCTGCAGTGTCTGGTGTCACCTGGGAGCTGTCCATTAAAAACAGCTCACTGCAAACCGTCCTGGTATCGATGTGCTATCCCGGTTGGAGGGGGTAGTCAGATGCTACTCCAGGATGTTGCTATGCCTTCTGCTTTCACTCCTGGGTAAACTTCAGAAGTTTAACACATATTCTAGACATAAAAAGAACAGGCACATGTCTGGAGTAAGTTAGTAATAGAGGCAGCTTTGAAGAAATCTGCTAATGGAGGAAGGGCAACGCTTTCAAGGAAGTTTTCTTGGAATGTCATTGTAAAATAGTAACTGAATTTTTCTCCCAATTCATTAGAATAGTATGTAGATGGGAAGAGAACTGAGAATTGAGGTTTTGGTTAAAGCATAAAGCTGTAAGAAAAGTCTTCAGCAGAATGGGAGATAAGCCTCTATGACAAACCTGGTAAATAAGCCTCTATGACAAGCATATTATTATCATAGATTTGACAGTGCTTTAAGTGTGGTTGTTAAACTCAACCATTTGGTCAGATATTTGTAGCTCATGAACTTGCAAAAGAATCTAGACTAGATAAATTAGTAATTTATTTTTTTTTTGCAATAATTCTTCATCCAAAATTTGTTAGAAATTTGTTTGCTTTTTATTTTATGGCCTGGGAAAAACATGTCCTGTAACTTTCTTGATGTTTATGATTAAAACTTGGCAAGAGTTGTAGGCAGGGAAAATTCATCTTTCATTTTATCAGTCTGCCACTGAGACATGTCCTAGTCATCTCTCTAATACTCTAACACTCCCATGAAACAAACAAAATTGCCACCACTGGTATTACTGCTGTGTTACTCATCAGTTATTATATGCCATGTTTTAAATGGTTAAAAACCACTACCTTCTATTACAGAACAAGAAGGACAGAAAAAAAGAGGAGAAAATAAAAAACAAAGCCATAACCAAAAGGAAGGAAGAGGCTGGAGGCTGTGAAAATAAATACAAATCTCCATTGAGTAGGTGAAGGGTCTCCTGTATTGGGAGGATTCATCATCTTTGGGGAAAAAAGAACAAAGAACATTACTGTTTCAGGTGTTATATTGCCAACTCTCCTTTCTTTAATATGTGAATATGAGTGGCTACCAGTTTTATGGCAGGCATTTTAGTCTGACTTTGACACACCTCTGGCCCAATGTCACACCCTTTGGCCCCAGGGCACAATCGTGGTTCCTGACTGTTCCTCTTATGACAACATCAGGTCTCTGGAATTCTGTCTCAGCCCTTTCAATCAGATAGCATAAACATGTCTGTCTCCCATTGTATTTCTGCCTGGTTCATCAGAATGGTTTGACTGAAATTACTGGTATTCTTTTGATAAACCATTAGTGTTATAACGAAAGGGGTTTGAATTTTTTTGTCAATTACTAAATCTTGGTGACAGGCAGAAACTGCCTGTTAAAACTTGCATTGTAATTTGAGGATTAAATGCTGCACCTCTGAGAAACATCAGTATCAAAACTGATTTGCTGTAAGAGACTTAACATTGTTAGTAGCTGCAGTCTGACAGGGTAGATTCCTTAATAACAGAGTTAGCAATTAAATGCTTTAAACTCCTCAAAGGACTTGAAAGATTAGAGGGCAGTTGGTAGACTTGTGCAGAAAGGGACATGTGTAGCCAATACAGCACCCACCTTAATCCCTGACAGTGAAAGGCTTCAACTCCCATTATTGTTTGGCTATTAGATAAAATTAGTACATTTCACTTGCTAACACCTTTCTCATCTTTGGGAAATTCTCAAAGCACTCAACTTTGCAAATTCTTATTTTTTGCTGGCACTTTCAGGTAAATCCATCTGAAACTACACTGATCATTGAAAGAAAGATAGGCAGAGCTGCCAGGAACCTTTGGGGTGTTGTTCTCACTGCAGCATTCCCATCTTTAGGGCTTTATAGCCCTATCTCTAGCTGGGTGGGTATCAGGGACATGTGTATGACATTGTATATGGAAAAATGATGCAGTCTTTTGCCATCCATTCAGACAGAAGCTGCATGCTTCACAGCAGATAAAAATATTCAGAAAGAAAACAGAATGAATAGTTAAGCCAGTTTATCTCAGCCCAGAGGTGTGGGGCAGTGGGAGGAAGGAGCAAAAAAGAGTCCTTTGGTGCAGACTCTCCAAAAGGATCTAATAAACCTAGTTTGGAGACATTACAAATGCTCTCAGGTCCTAGAATGAAATTGGAAGCATTCAATAGAAAGGCTCAGTTATGACAGAATTGTGTGAACTCACCACTGTGGTATATGTGAATATGCTTTCATTTGGAGCAGTAAAATGCTGTACTTGTTTGTCATCAAGTGTATGCTGAATGTCTTTTGTTCAGTGCAAAGCAGCATTGAAGGGAAGAAACTAAAACACTAGAAATAGTGGAATAGAGTAATACTTCAAGGTTAATGTTATCAATGGGTCGAGTGGGGCAGTGTATAATTCTGGTGATCCTAAGATACCTCCAAAAAGATTTACACAAAGAGTGGATAATCCAAATTAGAGAATCAAAATACACAACTACAGAAATCATTTGAAGTGGGAGAAGGCTTTGGTAGGAGGATCATCAGCAGGACTATCTCACATAGTAAATGATAATAAGATACGACATGAACAAATGTACTGATTAGCTAAGGAGTCAAACCAAGTCCTTTGGTTTATTATGTTTCATGGTTTAAAGCTAGATGCTTTAACATCAGTGTACTAAAAAGCTTTTGCTGTACAATGCATAATTACACCTCATGGTATAAATATGCTACTATTGATGTTGAGAGATTTGCCTTGAAAAAGGCTGTAACTTAAAAATGCCAAAACTTCATTAGATGCAGAAGTATGACATAATCAAAATTTTTGGAGGCAAATATACTGTGACATAAAGCAACCATTAATAAGAGTTAAGAAGAAACTTACTGTCCAGGCCAGTCCTAATTGTTAATTGCAGTTTCTTGATCTTAGTGGCAGCCAGTGGAGAGGCACCATGCCACAGGGATGGGTCAGTGGTACTGGTGTTGTGATGTGTCTCTGGGTTTGCCCTACACACTATTTTAAATGTTAGCATTCTATAATGACTTCACTACTGGTTTGGGCTATAGAAAAGTAATGCAGTGAACAGTTGGATGAAAATTAATGCTGAAGCAGGGGGAATGCAAATGCAGAGAGTATTCAATAAACTTAACTTGCTGGGTTGAATTTGTCTAATTAACCTAAGGGGTATGTAAGCAGCAAGGTAGGGTAAACATTTAAACTGGTTAAACTGTTTGCAGAAAACAGTTTTAGACACTTTATAGCTTAGGCTACCTTACAAAATCAGCCTATGTGGAAATACTGAACATGAAATTGGAGTGTCTTAAGTTGCTTAGTGAGAACTGGAGTGCCCTAACTGTCCTTCCACACATTTTAGGAAACTTTATCAAGTACTTTATGCCCTTAGCAGGCTTGTCTGTAGTTTGACTAGTACTCAAAACCTGCGCTGCAGCACACTAAGTTTAAATCTCTTTTCGTCTTCATGTGCATGGGTTTGTTAGATTTTAAAAAGCATTGAACTTGTAAGTTGTTTGAAAACCATAACTATCTTTATGTCTTGCTGACAGATTATCAGTCCTCTTCATCTGTTTCTTCTTTCCCCTCTTACTTGCCCAAAATCTTGTGTCCCTGTAGTCCTGGACAGCAGTTCCTACTCCTGTTGGCTTTCCTCCACGAAAGGTGACCCAGGGCCCAGTGGTACGATCATGGGGCTGGCCATTGCTTCACATTTCTCCTGAGAAGTGTTTAATCCACACGTCTCTCCAAGGCAAGTGAGCAAAGCATTAAATTAGTGCTAAGATCTTTGCCAGCACTGATTTAAGTAAGAGGGACATAGTGTATTATGTGATTGGAATTTAGGCCAAGCAGGCAGGACATGGAGGTTAACACCATTGTGCAGCGAACTCTGGGAGGAACAGCATGAGGCAGCAGCATGTGGTTGGGGAATTTAGAATTTACATGCCCATTTGCCTAGAAAATGCAGTGGCAGAACAAACTTACTCCCAGTGTTTAGTCAGTGCTTGGTTGTTTTCCTGACTCTCTTTAAAATGATTTTTTTTGAATCAAACACCAAAATTCAGGTCATGATTGAAATTGAATAGTTGGAGAAATCTTTTCTTGGGGTTTGTATTGCACTTTGTGCTGTATACCTCAGTTTTGTTTGTAGTGATTCCCTACAGTTAATACCCATTTTTAAAGTACCCTAAATAATAAAATCACTTAAGAGCAGCAGCTTTTTGTTTATAGTCACTTCCATGTGTTGGAACTCTTCTCAAAACCATGAATACTTTTGCATTTGGCTAAGAAGTTCTAGCGCTTCACAATCTGCCCTACATCCTCCCTATGTTCATGCTGCTCTGAGCACACAGGCTGGGACATGGAGAAGGAACAGGCTGGGGCAGGTGGGAGGAGAAAGCTGCTTTCCTTGGGCTGCTTTGTTACACTGTGATTTTAGGTATTTGTTATGACATAGGTGGAGTTCAGTCCTGGGGACCCTTTTCCTTTGCCCTCAGCACTGTCCCTGAGAAAAGCATAATGTGGTGCTATTGTTTCCTCAAAGAGCTTAAAATTTACATAGATTTAAAACAAAAAAAATAGTAATTCAGAAGCAAGGAAGTATAAATCAATTTAAATAACCTGCCTGAGGTCAAATAGTAATTCAGTGTCAGAGCCCCGAGTGCAGTCCAGGACCTCTGTCTCAAGGCTGGTTCCCTGTCCCAAGGTCTGTTTCTTTTCACAGGAAGCTGGAGGAAGATTTAGGGAAGTCACCCTCTGCTTTCCATTTTGGTCATTCTTAAGATACATCTTGGTAACTGGTCTGTACAAGTAAACTTCAACTATGAATCAACTGAAATTACTAAAAAACATTGCTAATGTACCACTATTCTTTTGAAGTTGACCTGCAGATAAAAACTGTGCCTTGCACGTCACATTCTGCTAAGGGATCATTGGATCCTGGAAAAAGACACACAGGTGGTAAAACACTAAAAAATTGCTGATCAGAAATAGTGAACAATTTAAAAGAGCATGAATGTGCTCCCATTAAATATTCATTGAAAAAAGCTTGAATAATGAAAACAATGCTTAAAATAAAAGACTGTTAGTAGATACTTCATTAAGAAAACAGTAAATTGGTCTTTAATTGTTTGCTATGGATAGTTAGCCCATTTAATAAGAATTATCATCTTCCAGGGAAATGGCAGATAGCTAGTAAATAGGTTTTTCCTGGGAACTCGCTGGAGGGGAGAGCAGCTCTCCACACATCTAAGTTTTAGTCACTTATCATTTTGAAGTCAATTCAGAGCTTCTGGCAGTTTATGTAATCTTAAGCTACTCTTCTCACCTTTGTTGCAGAATTCTCAATCATGTTGAGTCCTTTTTAGTTAACATCACTGCTTGTTTCATTAAGAAGGAGACACAATTTTAGCAACAAGGTGTGCCTTTGGCTTTGAGTTAACATCTTGAGAGAGCACCTAGGTTTTGTGCCCATCACAGAACAGATGCTTTTATAACACTGCTGTTAAGAATCAGTTCAAGTAACATATTTTTGGCTGTGACTTCTTGGGCACTTTTCCCCACAGTTTACAAGGCTGGAGATAATCCATCTGTCCTGCCTTGTGTCCACAAGAGAGAAGTGCCTGGGGCATCTTGCAGGACTCAGAGGTGGCACTGGAGCCTTTGTGTGGTGCTCTGTTGGGAATGGACTAAGTCACCCCTGGAGGCTGACTCTTGCCACACTTGAGTGCTGTTTGCCTGAAGGATCTGGCAGACCATTCTAGGAAACTCCATCCCCCTCTCTGTTTTTACATCGTGTTCAATAGTTTAGCAGGAATAATAAGGTATAGAGTGGAGAAACTTAAGGATTTAGGAAAGCATATGCTTCCTGTCATGCTCTGTAGGACCAGATTCTGGGATCCTGTTGGCTTTATCCTGGTCTGATTCCAATTACTGCCATGCACTTAACATTAACTATACTCCAGTATTTAGCTAAATGTGAATTAGGTTCTCCTTAAGCCTTACACATTTGTCTAGTGAATAGTAAACAGGATTAGTAGAAGACAACTAATAAACCAACAATAATAATATGTTAGCTGTCTTCTCCCTACAGCCATCTTATTTTCTGCTGCCTTTCCTATGGGATTACAGGTATTCATCAACGTCGTCAGATGTTGTCCTGGTATGTTCCTACAGGGATTCCCTCCGAGTTCGCTGCAACTTGCTCATGTCTCTCTCTGGTTTACTACAGTGTATTCCTGAATTAGGAGAGTGCAAAGAAATTATCTACAGGAGTTAAAAGGAGAGGAGCAGAGAAGTGTTTTGTCCTGGGGGGTTGTTTTGGTTTTTTAAATAGGTGAGAAAGGACTATGACAAAAATCCTGCTCTAGCTCATGAATGCAACCCAACACCTGAATAACTAAAACCAGATTTTGGCCCAATTACTAGAAAGTAATTCTTCTCCTGTCTTTATGACCTGTACTGCTGTTAATAGGAAGCTTCAACTTCATAAAAAGAAATAAAATTCAGCCCTAACTCAAAAGTCAGTTGATAAGGGGAAATGTTTTAACTTTAAAAAATACACACCCATTCACTGAACCTGTGAGACCTGCAAATGTTTAAAAAGAAAAAAAAAAACCTGCAGCAGCTGCAATTTGAAAAACAACACTGACTCTAAAAATAAGTAGTTTTACTCGTAAGTACCTCATAGCTTATTTGCAGATAGTTGTACACTCTGAGAAGAAAAAAAAAAAATTTGTAATAGGCCCTAGGTCAGCTGCATTGATTTAATGCATTACTTAGGCTGCCAGAGCAGAGGTAGAATCTCCTCGCACTGCATTAGGAGCGCCTCAAGCCTCCGTGACTCCTTTTGATCAAATCTCTGTGAAAGATGAGTGTCATGCCCTCTTCAAGCCAGCTGTGAGGGGACTGCCCTGCGACTGGAGGAGCGCGCTGGAGCACAGCACTCCGGGGCAGCGAGGTGAGAGCTGGCTGCAGAGGTGAGAGGCAGACACAACTTCGTACTGTAGGTCTGGAGAACACCAAGGGGGAGGATCTTATTTCACTCCCCTGTGCACAGCCTGAGCATACATCAGACCTTGAGGTGCTCAGAGTCAGACAAGAGTAAAGAGGCGTGTGATGGTTCTTCTGCCTTAGTACTTGTACAGGCAGGAGTGTTTCCAGTACTTCTTTGTACAACTCACTGAGGGAATGGGAAACTGTTTTATAGCTCTGGAAACATAAGCACAGTAAGAATGTCTGAGGTAAGGAAAGTTCTTTGCAGTTCTATGTGAATGTATGTTTTTACTGTGCAACTTTTACTTGTGGCTATGCACTGTGGAGATATAAAAAATGTTGCAATGGTATTGTTTTGGGTAATGAACAATGGAGATGAGAGCTGTAGGAAGCTGTGCTCTCCATTTCTTAATTATGAAAAGATACTGTAAAAGTAGAAAACTAGTTTCTGTAAAAAATCTGTTTTTTCTTTCTGCTGTGCACTGTAAACAACTGTGTGACTTTCCTGTTCTACAGTAAGTAATGCAGAATTGCAGGCTGATTATAATAAACAGAGCCATCACTTGTGTAATTGTTTTTCAATTGAAGTATGAGCATGTAAATCATAAATACTTGACAATGTTTAATTGTACAAGTCCTCGATATACATTAATAGCAGTAAAATCTGTGATTTGTGACTCAGATGTGTTTTGAGTCAAGTGCTTTAACCAGATACATTATCATTATCATGATGTATAAATGCACTAGAGAGCAGACAACAATGTAATTTCACTACGAAGTTCTTTAGAAATTACCACTAAAAATGGAGTGTAATGTATGCCCTTACATACAATTTATTTTTTACTATTTAGCACCCAGAAAATAAGGCCAGCAATTCTTTTCTTAGGATCAGTCTGTTTGTATTGGGGGGGGGGAGGAGGGGGCATGGGGGGGGCAGAGGTGGGTGGGTTTAAGTATGTGTGTGTGTATGGGGGGGGGTCTGGGTTTTTAAATATATTGTGCTAATTAAGTGTCTTGTGTTGTGAGGCATTTAACTTATTTATTTGGATTTTTTTCATCCCATAGAAAATAAACATGGTTTAATTGTCAGCTCATACATAATGAGGTTTTGTTAGATGTGTTTAAGATACAGCATTTTACTTTCTGGTTTATTAATTGGTCAAATACTTCCAGTCCTCTGTGCAACGAATTCTTGGTTTAAAAATGAGGAGAGGGCAGATCAGTAACCCAGGGGAGGACTACTGATATACACAGGCTGTGGTTTATCCTTCTGTAAAATCCTACGGATAAAAAGTGACACTATTTTTTTCCTTTCTTTTTCTTTTCCTTTTCTTTTTTTTTTTTCTTTTCTTTTTTAGATATTTTTCAGTTTGAATAATCTGGGAGCCAGACAACATTCTGGTATTTTGGGGATGTGGGAGAGAGAAAATAAAATAGACTAGTTTTGTTTTAATTTAAAACAAACCATTGTTTGAAAGGCATTTAACAGTCAATTTTCACATCTGATCTGAAGTTGGATTTTATTGTGCTCATTTAGTTGAGATTGTTGTTCAAGCAATTCCATATAAATTTTTGTAATTCATGTAACTACTTGGCTTCTTGAACCTCGGGAGCTGATTGTTTGTCTTATCTTTTGGTGAGCTAACTCTGCGTTATGTTGCAAAACCTTGGGGCATGTTGTGTTTCTTCGTGTTCCTGCAGTCTGCAAGTGAAGTCAGCTTCATTAGTTTCATGATGGCACATCAGTACACATGGCTGGTGTTGCCGCTTCCTTCAAGCTACTCCCGGAGCATGATCTGGGCTGCCTTGGTTTGGATAAGCTTGTAAGGATTTGTCAGCCAGATGTGACAAGATTGTCAAGAGGCAAGTAAAGAAGGAGATCTGATATTAATCAGTGCATAGCTTGGAGCCAAACTTTCTCAAATGCAGTGTAGTAACATGTTCTTCTCATTTACTGCTTCTCTTTGTGGCTATAGAACTGCCACTGTCTGAGTTTGACGGTTAAAAGGGATGCCAGCTAATAGTCTTTAATTTTAAGGATGCAATTCTAGGTGGGAAAAGATCATATGCTTCTATTTTTAACATCCTTTTGGAAAATAAGTGCAGTTTGTTGTAAGATATGCCAGCGTTACGTTAAGACAAGAGGCTCTGTTTCTGTCCTTTGGTTTTAAAGCAGTGAAATTGTGGCTCAGCTCTCAGTGCTGGAGGATTGGGAGGTGGGGGAGTCTCACTCCACTCCAGGTCATGGGGCAAAGTGGGTCCACCATTATTTTAACTACTAACAACAGTGCATGTGGGTTTGCTTTGTTCTAGTGATTAGAATATACACTGAAGAATACCTTTCTAGTTGCCCCCTTTTACAGAAAAGGGAAAAATACGGACTTTTGATGAACGTATAGGATATTCAACTAGATTATTTATCATTAGTGTATAGTGGTGATAGTGGGGTTTTTTTAATAATCAGTATAATTGTGCAATTCTGTTTGAATAAAGCGCTAGAATTTTGAGCAGTTTGCAGCTTAATCAGACATTTAACAGTAAGTGAACACAAAAAAATAACTAATCTTATGGCAAATACATTTTTGTTGTACTTAATATATATCCATTTTTAGATATTTGCTTGATTGATTTCTTAAAAGTAATTATTCTGTTTCTTCTTTGAACTACTAAACCATGTACAACCTATTGAGAAACCTAAGAATAATGGTATCTGCAAACATACCTGAACATTCGGGAGAGCTGAATCTTCCCAGAAATAGGAAAAATTATTACGGATATTGGGTCGCTTCACAGACTTTTGCTTGAACTTCTGCCTCCGCCTCCTGAGGCTGCGGCGAGGTTTGGCCTTTTGATACCAAATGTCTTGACTTCAGCTTCTGTGTCTGTTCGTGATACTGTGAAAAGATCTGTTCCTACATATTGAGCGTGTCATTCCATATCCAATCCAACAAGCCAGTGAATTATTTGGTTTGCAGTAATAAAGACTACATTACAGTGATCCTAAATACACCTCTGATAAAAGCAGAAAAGTTGTTTTATTTTAGATTAGAGCATTTGCTACAGATACGTATTCTAAAAGCATTTTGGGATGATATGGCATTTAGTAAACATTTTTCATGCAGATTTCAGCTGAAGTTTAGGTTTGGATCCTGAATTTATTATTCTGTAAAATATCCACCAAAAGTAAAAAGGAAAAACTGGTTTTGCCCTCTGGGTCATATCCTGTCCTTTCTGGCTTCAGTGGTGCAGGAACTCTCACAGTTCCTGTGTGCTGGAAGCAAGCAGGTTTTGTCCTAGCAGATGCTTCAGTTGAAGTTTTACAGTGTCATTGCCTGTCTTCTTTTTAGTTTTTATTTCTTATTATTTTGTTGCTGTCGTTTTAAAAAATCCTAGCGATTGAAATTTCAGTATTTGGACTCAAAAAAAATATTATTGAAGGAATGAGGAAAGTAGGAGTTTTTAAGAGACTTCAGTCATTTTATTACAAAGAACAGTATTTCATTCCACACTTTAAAACCATTATAGAATTTAAAGAGGGGAAAAAAATAGAAAAAAAGAGAAATGGTATATTTTACTTCAAATTTTAAATATAGAGGATTATCAGTAAAAAAATAGGTGTTTTTGTATGTTAGAGTAGCTGCTGTCTGAAAGCCAGGTGAAAATTTCCTCACCAGTATTCAATAAAAAGGAATACTGAATTTTAAATTGTGAAATTACCAATGGAGCTGCAGTGTTGCGTAAAATATTGCGTAACTGTAGCACCATAGATAGTATCATGTGTATGTGTACAAATAGTATTTGGGTTTAAAATTTATGAAATTGCAATAAATGCAATTGTGTAACACTAAGTATTTCAGAAAGGTGTTATTTCAATTTTATTCTTTAATCCATATCTTCACTCTTTAACAGAAAAAAGGAAGAGATTTTAAGCATGTATATTTTATGGCTTTGAGACTTAAGCAGCGGTGCAAGGCGCTGAAAAATTTAGGATTGTCTTTAAAACATTAACTCATCCACATTGCACACATGCACCATTTTATAAAATAGGTAATGAGTTAAAAACATATTTTAAAGGCCATGCAATTGATATATTCTAATATTCCTTATTTCTCTGATAATTGTGCATTTTTTGAATAAAAGTTATTTCTTGCTAGCATAGGGTTTGGAGTTAAATATTTAATTCAACTGCAATTCATGGATAGATCTGTAGCTTCAGCATTTAGTGTAGCATGCTTAGCATGTCAGTATGGATAAGGAGTATCACAGTATGAACAATTTATTTGTTAGATTAAGTACTATTTAGTGCTTTATTGCATAAAATTTCACACCATTTCTGTCCAGTGACTTATCTTTACTGACCAGTTTCTCTCATCATTATGCAGCAATCTGTTACTCATTTTTGAAATGCACTAATAAGAACAATTTTCCCTTTAAATTTATTACAAAGGGACATTACTTTAATACCTTGTGATAGATACACTGCTTAACATCAGCAAAGTGTTTCTGACCTATGCAGGCTAGGGCAGTTATGCTGTGGCATTACAGTCTGTTTCAGAATCAAAAGAAAATAACAACTCTAAGATAACGATAACGTATGTTTTTCCTTCCTCAATTTGTATTTCTTGTTTTCATTTCCAAACCATAAAAGAGGCTCTGCCTATGTCCCTGAGGTGGACCGAGCTGTCTGTCAGCACTTACCTGCTGTTAACAAGTGAGATTAATTGCAGTATAAGCCAGTCTATCGACAGCCACACTGCTGAATGGCAAAATGAAGTTTTACTGTCCAGTGCTTTTTGTTTAGAGTAGCACTTGAGTGTGTGTGCTCACACTCACACACACACACACACACACACACACACACACACACACACACACACATTCTTCTCTCTTTATAATTATTTTGACAATGCCATTAACAAGAGTTGCCCTAAGGGGCCCTGTAGGGTAAGTGACATGCATGAGGAGTGATTTTCATCCCACAAGTTATGCTGTGATTAAAGTTTGGCCTTGTAGCATGGCTGCCTTTCTCAGAAACAGCTCCTTGTGCTTCCTCGCCCGCTGCAGTGCCCGAGACTGCCCCGAGCTCCTCTTCCTCGGCTGCGAGAGCTGCCATGGGGCCCAACCTGCTCTGGGTCGTGAGGCTGCATTTAGCTCAGTCTCTTGTCTCAGCTCCTCACCCCTAGAGCTCTTCTCACATAGAAAAGCTTTTCTATGAAGTGATGACATGGAGACTGTCTTTTAAATCCACAAGAAAGGTTGATTTGACGGAGTGGTGCCATCCTGTGAAGGTATCACCTAACTTCAGTTTTACTGAGCTTATTCATTCTCCTCACGTTTTCATCTGTTTTTGAGGACATCTTAGTCAATTTTTATAAAGACAATTAAACGTTCTCAGCTCAAGATGCTCGGTTGCCCACACAGGAGAGAAATTTGGTCAAATTCTAGGCCAGAATTGGTTTTGTTCAGCCCCACTGAGGGAGAGGGCAATGGGGTAATGCAATTTGCTGCAGGCTCTGGGTTGTAAATATCCTGATTATGTGTATTCTTAGGCTGTGGATGTTTAAAAGGAGGTCAGGTTTTGGTATCTGACCCCAAATAAACAGTATGGATGTATACATAAGGACCCAAATAATTAATGTGTTGTATTACATCATCTTATCTAGAAAATGTATTCAACTTTTGGCCTTATACTTCTAGAAGAAAAATCATAACATAATTCTCCCACAGAACAGGGCTAAGTGGGAGTTGAGTGATAGCTGCAGCAGCCAAAATTTTCAGTAGAATAGGTGTTAAGTTCAATTTCTAAATCCATGGTTGGCCTCTGAAACAAAAGCTTTTTGTCTGGACTTTTCAAAGGTTCTTGCACCTCCTAAGCTTGGTAGGAATAGATGGTTGCTGTGAGTGAAAACCAGCCAGATTACCGAGGGGCCATCGTCAGTTTAACAACTGAGCTGTGAGTGTAACTTTGTGTTTAGTGACACTGTAAAAAACAAATTGTGGCCCACCTCCACCTTTCCCATCTGTCTCCTAATTGGTCTCTTAAGCAGGAGACAATAATTTTGCTAAATTATTTTACTAATAAGAAGTGTGTCATATGAATTGTCTCAGGCCAGCATTTTTAATGTGTCTGAATGGAGCAGGTTGGAGCTATTTGGTCAGCTGTTTACTCTGTCACGTCTGTGTACAGCTTTTCTCTACTTAATTAAAAGCTCAAAATACAGAAGATACCAGATATGTTTTCTGGATACCACAAGCTGCAAAGCTGGTTTGCTTTTTAGGAAAATTGTTTGTTGTTACTTATGTTTATTAAATAATTATTAATAGCAGCTGTTACTTTGTAAAAAACAGGTTTTTCGATATAAGACTGTGGAAATATGTACATTCAGTCCAATATAATTCTAAATCTTAAAAGGACATTTTTCTTATTTTAATAATTTTATGTATTTATTTTAAATATTTCTAAACTTTAGTATAGAAATAATAGAACTTGCAGCAACCAAGTGTAGTAGACAAGTAGAAATGTACTTGAATGGAAATCCCTCTGTTTCAGGGGCTCATACTGTGAAAGGCAGGCAGTGTTTTCTGATGTGGTGCTGGGGATCTTTCCAGAACCTTAAGCACGTGACAGAAGAAAGCAACACAATGCTGAGCTGAACATGTGCAAGTTGCAGCATGGGCCAAGTCTTTGTGCAGAGTATCTCTCAGTTGGGCCTTGGTGTCAGACCTGTGCACATCAGTGCATTGCAGTGCTCTCTTCCTCCCTTTTCCCATTCCCATCCCAGTGTGTCTTCCCAGTTCCACTTATAGGCAGTAAAGGGCTTCCAAATTCTGTCCATCCTCCAGGCATCTTGTTACTTCTTTGAAGTGAGAATGTCAGGAAGAAGAAAATGGCCCAGAGCCTTTCCTTGAAGATGCTGCAGGGGCCCTACTAATGGTCTCCACAGGCAGATGGAATTCAGAGCCTTGCTAAGCTGGGAGTTCATTGAAACTTTCAAGGAACAATTAGAGGTACAAGGTGCTTAATCTAACAGATTTAATATCAACATGCATTTCAAGCCTAATTGTTGGGCTTTGTCTTCAACAAATCCTTATACCATCTAGAGCAGCCCATTGTGTTTTGTGATTGTACGTGGAACACGCTGGCATATGTTTTAGTTCCAGTAAACTACAGAGAGCTTAACAGTGTATCAAAAACTGAAGTCTGACTTCAGGAGGAGCAGACCCAAGAGCTAAATATACACTACAGAGTGGACAGGGGGATACAAATACATGTGGGATGGATAAAACCCCAGGTATTATTCTGACACGGGTATTGTGAAACAGTGAAAGTAAGGTGAAAAAGTAAGGTGAACTTGTTTTAAATCATGACAAAACTGACAGACTTATTTATCAGCAGAATATATTCTAAGGGAAAGTGACAAAAGTTGCCTGATGATCAATGGACAAAGCTAACCTTTGCTCATTGTATCCTGGAAAAGAATGGCACTGAGAAGAGATGCTTATGATAAGGGGTTTTTAATTTGTCTCTGCTTTCAGTGGTTGTGCAAAGGATTCAAACACAAAAGTAATCAAATGAAACTCAGTGAGGAAAAAGGAACTTACTTAAACTCTGCAAACACAAGAAACCTGGTAGGTTATAATAAAAACAGGAAAGAAAAGAAAATTAACCGGAAGGGCAACTTCACACTCATTTATAGTCACTGTTCTCTGTGAAAGAGAGATTTGGCCTTTGAGTTAGCTGTGGCTGTAATTTCAATTTAAGAGATTATAAAGGTATCCATCCCTTTACTTCCCTTGCAAATTTTACAAGGAGCAAGCAAGAAAATACTTCAAAATAATCAGACATATGTCCCATGTTTATTTTTATTTCTTCCCCCACTGTAAATCATGCCTCTTCCTCCACAAGTGTTATTGCTGTGGAGCCATTGTGGGTCTATTCACCAAATACAGATATGTCCCACTTCTTCCCTATAGGATTAGAGCTCACCAGAGCACATACCATGGTGGGTTACATATATTCAGTGGGATTACCACTGATGATTATGATGAGATGGCCATAGGAGATATGGCTTGTTGCTAGAAACCCTCAAGAGAGAGCAATGAAAGCAGTATCTGCTATAGCTCATCTAATGAAAGTTTCTCTCATGTATTTGTTTTGTGTAACTCCTGTTCCTTCTTCATACTTGCATTTTAAACTGATAGAAATTTCTAAGCACTGCCTGCAAAATATATTCCTGTAACCTGGCATCCATGACACCATTTTGTCAATAATCCTCACAGCAGAGCAGGAAAGCTCTCAAGCTCTTCATTCTCACTGATGGCAGCAGTTGTGGAAAAAAAAAAAAAAGGAAAAAAAAAAAAAAGGCAGTTTTTAAAGTGGGGAGAAACTTTGTGCAAAAAAGGCAAGGGTTTTTCTTAAATGCCAGAAAGGGCCAGAAGTGAGGGTGCTGCCCTGTGCGCTTCTGTTGTTAAATAGCACCAGGGTAATCTGGGACTTGCTCTTCCATGTCACTGGTCTGCACTTGCAGCCCTTGCTGCGTGCAGAGACCCAGAGCAGCTCTTCAGCAGGAGCAGAGATCTCCAACTTGGTCCTGACAAGGTCTTCAATATTTCCTTGCTTCTTAATTTATTTCCCAAGCCAAAGTGCTGTCAAACCAGAACCCACTTAACACTGAATGAGATTCCATACACTTATAGTGCCCTCTTGTCTTGTTGCTTTTTTTTTTGAACCTGTTGTATGTTGCAAGTGAGCATAGGTCCCAGGAGACTTTCTCAAACCTGCTTTGTGAAATAAAGCCTGATTATATAGAATCAGCATGAGTATGTCCCATTAGCCTGGGCTTTTTCTTAGCTGTGAGGCCTGTGAGTGGGTTGCAAAGAAACATTCAGTAACTTCTAAAGCATAATTGAAGCCACATCAATATCTGGCAAAAAAAACGATGTGAGCAGGCGTGACTTTCAGGCAGCAGATGTTAAGATTTAGTGATTAGTAGTTAGATTTTTTTCAGTGACCAGTTTAATGGTTAATGTCTGTCTTGTAATGAGGGATCATTTTTATATAAAGTTCAGCATTCAAATTCCCACGGTCATGCTGGTAAAACCACAGAACATTTTGATCAGTCTTTTCAACTCTGTCTTTTAAAAGAATTAAGAAAGCGGGGCTGATAATGGATTAGGAAAGATCCATTTGTGACAGAGAGAATGACTGAAAAGCAATACCAAGATCCTTGATGATAGCATAAGATTTAGTTTTTTTGACCATCTGCCTTCTGTTTCTAGAAAATGAAATTAAATAATGATGTGAATGAAAGGATTGTACTTTTAAAAATTGCCACTCTAATTTCCTTCTACGCTTCCAATCCTTTAATTATAATTTTCAAGCTTTGCATCTATGCAATACAGAATGTTATTCCTTTGTTCTTCAGAATGAAATTGTGTGTACATTCCACTTGTTGGGAAAATAAAGCTTATTAAAAGACTTGATATAATTACAGTACCTTAGAATCGGCGTATTAAGGATAGTAGGATTAACAGGCAAAAGACAAGGGTATTATTTTCCTGAAGTTTTGCTGAATTTCTTTTCAATAAAGTCTGATATGTGTTAATTTGGGAGATAATCAAAATGCAACCTTTTAAAGTTGAACAGTGAGAATTTAAAATTGTGATTCACTGATTATTTCAGAAGTTTATTTTTCACTGTTATATATACTCTGTGACTATATTATGTATATTATATTATTATAAGTGTTGCTAGAAAAGCTTTAGGAGACACAGACTGTGACAAGCACAAATGAAGGGAAATGCTAAAAACCTGGAAAATCACAGTAGCTTTTCTTAGGGATTCTTTCAAGTAATTTTTTAAGTCAGCAACAGATCCTTGATTCAAGGGTGCTACTTTGATATGTTAGCAGGATGCAAGCTATCTCCCTCTAGTTTCCAGAAGCAATAATGCGACTTGAGAGAGGTTCAGTTCAATATTTAGAATACAGGGGGGATTCTACTCCCTTTGTAACAGCTGCTTTCATATGTGTAAAACAAAATGCCCTCCTTTTACTTGTTCCTGTTTTGGCATGTGCAGTCTTCTGCACATACACAGGAAAGCAAAATAAACACATGTACCATATAGAAGAACGCTCTAACAGAAAACTATGAAATGCAAAATTTGGTGTGGTGTATCTTTCTTGTCCAAGTACACAAATTAAATAGAAAAAAAATGTTTTAAAGGTCAGTGGTTTGTGGAACATGTGCAAAGGAAAAGGAATGAAAAAAATGTTGAAATCTCAATTAACTTATCATCGTGACAGCTGCTTTTTTCATTGTGCAGATTTCTGTTACTTCTTGCAGAAAAAGGAAGTACTCTTTTGTAATTTTGTCTGAAGGGAATGTAAAAGATGCATTTATGGAATGTGCTGTACCTTACTGAACCTAGCAGGGTTGCCTGTGGAAGGGCTTCAGTCCAGGCAAGTCATAGAATATCATGTATGCAGAGAGGCAGAAGACTCAAACTACATTATTGTTTGATATTTTGTGGTAGAAATGAATCCACAGTCAACTACACCTTTTCTTCCCCCAACCTTTCCATAAGACATTTATGGCTTTTTATTGTTAGATGGAAGTATTTTAGCATCTAAGTGGAAATATATCCTCCATTAAAATAAAGCAATTGACACTGCGTAGGTTATTGATGTGTATTTTATGACTTTATGGGGAGCATAGAGATTTTCTCAAGAACACAGGATTTTGCAATGGCTCCTTTAAAAGCTTAAAGGCAAAGTGATTCAGAGATTTCAAGGGCCCTGTTGCCACTTGTTCCAATTCTTGAAATGCAGGCAAACCTCAGCATCAAGTCACTGCAGTTTGGAGATGTGCATGTAAGGTAACTCCTGGATAAGCCAGATACTGAGATTTTAAAATCTCACTCCAAATCCATTACTCTGAAGTGCTAGACATCCAAATGTCGTGAACAGGCTTGTTTATAGTAACCTTTTGTATGCAACGTCCTCTTCTGCCCTGAGTCAGCCAGATTCTTTAAGTCTAAAGAAATGCCCAGTGAAATCTCAATGAAATTAACTTTTTGCCATGTACTTTGGAGTTTCAATGTTTCTTGTATCCATCTTTCTTAGCAAGTTTTTGGACAATCAGGCTTCCTTGTATGTTTTCTGAAGTGTCAGTGTGGGAATGCCAAGTTTCCTTTTTTCTTCAAATCTTATCTTAAATTCCTGTGGGTATTTTGAGGAGTGAAAGTCCCCATTTTGCATAAAACCTTAGGAGAGAGAACAGAAAATTAAAAGCAGAAAAATGCCAACATTTTGCAATTGCATGATCTCACTCTTTTTCTTTATTATTCCAGTGAAGACTTTCTGCACATCAATTTCTTTGCTTTCCCTCCCTCAATAAAGATTCTGTTTATACAGGAACTGTTCTCAGTGCTAGTTCCAAGCAGTGCAGCATCCTGCAAAAGCTTTGCTCTGTAGCAAATCCCTCTGGAGATTTAACTAGGACCTCCAAGTTGTTTGTTTGCCTTCTCCAGCAGATGGGCACATACAGAAGAAATCATATATTCCAGGAAGTGAGTTTGTTTCACCCCATTGATTAGGGACATCTGAATACTAATTTGATTTGCATTATAGATGACCTTGGTGAGGATAAAGTGATGTACAAATTGAACTGTGCAACTGGTTGCTCTCTATGTGCTCTACTTTGCTTTCAAGCATTTCCCTTACAAAATGTGATGGTTTATCTTGGAAGAGTTGGAGTACTTTTGGTGAATTTTGTTACTGAGGAGCATTAGTGAACTGCTGTGTCTTTGACAAAATACAAATATTCCATGTGAATTCTGGGTGTGTAGGGCATGGCATCTGTGCAGAGCTCATGCATTGCTCATTAGAACTTGCTATATTGCGGTATGGACTTCCAGCAAAACTGCAAGAGAGGGGGTCTTTCATCTGTACATCTTTGTTTGCAAACCTTCCTGAGAAAATGATCATAGCTTAGATGAATTCAGAATTTATAACAATAATTGTTATGAAGGTGCTTCAGCCTAAATAAATCCACAGAAGTGTTGCTATGTATTTGTTAAATATTCTGCTTCTATATTACTGTTGTGTTTCTGCAGGTGATTTGACTCTTCCAGGCAAAGGTAGACTTGTATAACTCAGGCTTTGCCTGGATTACTTATATTGCACGTTGATAGGTCTGTGCTGGTATGTTAACTCTGTCTTCATGTGGATTTTATGGGGGTACTGTAGATGTATAATGTGCACACTCTGACCGGTGCTCATATATTGCCTCTCATGCTTTCCATTGATCTCCAGGCTATCCGCTGCACTCTGGTGAACTGTAGTTGTCAGTGTTTCAAACCTGGGAAAATAAATCAGCGACAATGTGACCAATGCCGGCATGGATGGGTAGCACATGGTAATATTTGTTTTTACAATCTATAGAAAAGGATCCTCATAACTATTATATGCTTTATATGTCGCTCCTCAACCCCCACCCCAATATTAGTTGCATTCCATTTTCTTTCTCAGGGCCCAAGTTCATTAACGTTCTGTGATTTTTATTTTCAGCCCTGAGCAAACTAAGGATTCCAAACCTCTACCCATCAAGCCAAGTAGAAATAGTTCAATCCAATGTTGTCTTTGATATCAGTAGCCTCATGTTGTATGGAACCCAAGCCATTCCCGTGCGCCTTAAAATTCTGCTTGATCGGCTTTTCAGTGTTCTGAAGCAGGAAGAGGTGATACAGATTCTCCATGCTCTGGATTGGACACTGCAGGATTATATACGTGGATATGTGCTACAGGTATTTAGAGGGGCTTTTAAAATAGAAATATGACAGTTAAATAGTTTTCTGGCTTAATCTTTTCAATGGTTCATAATGTGTTAACAGTGTGGTGCATCTGAAAGGCAATGATAGACCTGTACAAGCTTAATGCCAGAAAAGAAAGGGTGGGTTTCTGGTGATTGCTCTCTTTTTTTAGTTGGACTTAATTGAAATCTTTCTACTTGCTCAAAACTAACAACAAAGGTAAGCAAAAATAAAAAATCAGAAGTTACTGATAATGTATTAAAGGCTTTAGAATTTGTTCCAGTATTATTTAAACAGTGAGTTTGCTTTTATACAGCAAAATAATACATCAAGAAATAAACTTAGCATTATTTAAAACACCAGGGACAGTGTTCATCTCTGGTAGGGCTACCAGCCTTACTGGAGCTGCAGCCAGAGCGTATTTGGCCCTATGTGCTTACACTGATGGTAGTCCTTGCTGCTGTGGAAGTTACCTTTTATGTAAAGTAACATTATGATCTTACATTATGACATGAATCAATATTTAATGGTCTTGATAATCTTGCTTTTTAGTGTTAGGATTAAAAATATGGAATCAATTACCTTGAACCTCTATCACATGAAAAATTTATAATGTTACGTTCTTCATCATCTTAGAAACTCTTACATGCACTGTGAAAAATCTCAGTAGGCCATCAAATACATGTTCTGTGATAAAATATTTATTGTAGTTATTGGGAAAAGTTAGGCATAGCTAGAGTTTGAAAGAACTCCAACACTAGTGTAATTACAGCTGTGCTCTGTGAAAACTGGCAATAGATCAATATAGGTTCATTTGTTCTCTGATCTTAGTTGCTTGGAAGATTATTAAACTTGCAATGAAAGAATACTTGACTTAAATGAGGAGCTAAATCTTGGTCTGATTGCTCCATC
Organism: Cettia cetti; assembly: GCA_013401135.1. NCBI lineage: Eukaryota > Metazoa > Chordata > Aves > Passeriformes > Sylviidae > Cettia > Cettia cetti. Next base: position 32,297 of record VZUI01069477.1, on the reverse strand, counting down.
TCTGCTGTCTGTGCTTGCAGGATACTATCTGTTGTTCAAATAACGTGTCTTAATTTTTGTGGAATAAAATAGTTTATTTGAAAGTATTAGTGTCAGTTCAGGAAGAAATAATATCACTAATGTGGTAAAATCTGGAAGAAATTATCACAGAATTTACATTAATCTCATTAAATTTAATGGTTTTAATTTTTTGCTAGAGAAGAAATTCTAGTGCCTGAAAAAAAAAAAATGAGAGATTTGAGGGGAGGGGGTTTTTTTGTTTGCCATTTAAATGTCTAACTCATTTAAATATTTTTTGCTTTAGGATGCTTCAGGAAAGGTGCTGGATCACTGGAGCATAATGACCACTGAAGAAGAACTGGCTACTCTGCAGCAGTTTCTTCGCTTTGGAGAAACTAAGTCCATTGTAGAGTTAATGGCAATTCAAGAGAAAGAAGGGCAGTCGATCATAATACCACCACCAACTGCCAACTTGGATATTAGGGCATTCATTGAGAGCTGCAACCCACACAGTCCTAATTTTTCTGCTTCCTTGGACAAAATGAGTCCCACCAACATTCATCCCTTTGAGAATATTGTAAATAACATGGCTTTCATGCTGCCGTTTCAGTTTTTCAGTCCAATGCCTCCACCTTTGATAGGTTCACCACCAGAAAGACATTTGATTGAGCAAGGTCAAGACCACAGCAATGAAACCAAACAAGATCTTCAGATACCATTTTCTGAAAGCAGTTTCTTAACTTCTAGTTCTGCACCATTTCAAGTTGAAAATGAGAGGAGCATAAATGGTCCAGATGTCACTAAAACAGAAGATGATGCCCTTTTAAGTGATTCCAGTTCACATAATACAGCAGCCAAGCTTGAAATGACAGCACTATCTCCAGAAAACAAAATAAAATCTGTTGAAAAAAATGCTGGGCCAAGGAAAGGGCGTGTCTTCTGCACTGCATGTGAAAAAACATTTTATGACAAAGGTACTTTGAAAATACATTACAATGCTGTTCATCTGAAGATAAAGCACAAATGCACCATTGAGGGCTGCAATATGGTGTTTAGCTCATTGCGTAGTCGAAATCGTCATAGTGCAAATCCTAACCCCAGACTCCATATGCCAATGAACAGAAATAACAGGGATAAAGATCTAAGAAACGGTTTGACCATTGCTGGACCTGGAGATAGTAAAAGGACAGAATTCACAATTCTAACTCCAGATAGCAGAACTATTTCCAGCTATGCCAGCTCCTGTACAGATTCAAAAGGCCAGGCTGGATTTTCCAGTATTGGACATAACGGTGTCCTCTTTCCAAACCTGAAGACAGTACAGCCTGTTCTTCCTTTTTACCGTAGTCCAGTCACACCAGCTGAGCTTGCCAATACTCCAGGTACTCTTCCTTCTCTGCCTCTTGTTTCTTCCTCAATTCCAGAGCAGCTTGTTTCCAATGAATTGCCATTTGACGTGCTCCCCAAGAAGAAATCTCGTAAGTCCAGTATGCCCATTAAGATAGAGAAAGAAGCTGTTGAGACACCCAATGAAAGTAGTGATGTTGCCAGTTCTGAAGATGATTCACGTCTGCAGGGGGCAAGCGATGGAGAGCTTGAGACCTGTGAGCATAAGATAGAGAAGCGGGTGACCGACAGGGTGGAAAAGCACCCCCATTCAGGTAATTCATGGAAATCTCTCTCTGGGGTAGAGGGCCCAAAGTATTTTGAATCTGTCTTTGCACCAAATAACAAATACATCGAGGATATCTCTGAGAATGAATTGCAACACTGTGAGAAAGAGGTTAAACCAGAAGAAAACCAACCATTAAAAATAGTTTCCCATGAGATTATGTATGAAGATCCAAACCAGCACCACAGTGATGTTATAAAACCAATGACTGAACCCCCCATATATATTAAAGAGCAGTCAAAGCACAGGATACCTAAAAATGACTGCCCTGAATTGCAACACCACTTGCTGACTGGGGGCTTTTTCAGCACTTTGTCAAACAGGGGTGCTGCCATTCCTTGTTTTGAAGACTCTAAAGATATGGATCATGTCAGTCAACATGCACTAGGGATTCAGAAGGAAGAAAGCCGCTTTCATTGCGACATCTGTAAGAAGACTTTTAAAAACCCTTACAGTGTAAAAATGCATTTCAAAAATGTACATCTCAAAGAAATGCATATTTGCACAGTTGAGGGCTGTAATGCTGCTTTCCCTTCTCGTAGAAGTCGAGACAGGTAAGAAAATTATAAACAAAATTGTATTTATTTTACCATCACAATGGAGCCTAATTTGAAATTAAAATGAGTGTTTGAGGAATGGAGCCTGCAAATATTTTCTGTGTATCCTCGTATAACAGGTATGATAACTTATCAGAACATTCTTGAAATGAAAATCCATTGAAAGAAACATTTCCTTTCCACTAGACTACAAGGTATTAAATAAAGCCATGAAAATTTCATAACTGATAAAAACTGCAGTAGTTGAAAGAATACTTTAGTACATAAAGGGAAAGCCATAAGGGTATGAATTCAGCCATTTTCCAGCAGATGCATATGTGGACTTACATGTTTAATATGTGCTTTCATGTGTATTTTATTGTTTACTGTGTTTTTTAATGAAAAAACAGTGAGGTCAATTCAGGAAATTTTCATTTGCCCTTGTCCCTTTTTACTCAAGGATTTGGAATAGACTGGTGAGAAAAACCCCATAAGAAAAGCAAGATTAGTCTTTGACAGCCCAAAATTAACATTATGCAGTGGTAATCAATCTGGCACTATCTGGTGTGTATCCACATCAGTAGTGCTCTTCTGTGAGATTAAATACTAATTTCTCAACTAAAGCATGAGCTTGATTCAGTTTAATGTTCATTTCAGTACTGTATTGCTGTAATTGATTTTATTTCAGCCTATTATGCAGGTAAACTGAGAAACAAGAGCTGAAGCTTTACTGTTGACCATCAGTAATGTATCTGAAGCGATAACAAACCTTTTCAAGTGCAACAAAGTGTTACAAGTTTTCCAAGTCTGTAGCAGTGTTAGAGCAGCTTTTGGCTGCAGGAAGCATGCCTGGATAGTTCAGAGTGACACAAGGTTTAGATTGTCTGTAATCTGCTAGGAGTGCTGGAGCCAGCTGATGCAATCCAGAGAGAGGATGAGCCGGTCTCTGAGGACTGGCCGCTGCATCTGAGATGCACAGATTCATCTGCTGCTGGCAGGGCTTCATCTGCTGCCTGCATCTTCCCAGATGTGAATTCCTCTCTGCTGTAATTGCGATATGGGCCACAGGAAAGAAGGCCAGCAGTAAGATTTGCATTCACATGCCACAGATTCCTTCCCACACCAATGTGTTGAGATAAGTTTTAAGTTTTGGAAGATGGGTTAAAAAAAAAAAGGCAGGTGAGCTCAGAAAACATTTCACAAGCTTTGTACAAAACAATAGCTACTTGGAACAACTTAGCAGAAGTTTCTCGACTTGAACATAGAGTAGTGTGACTGCAATATTTCTGTGCCTTTTTGAACAATTTGTGGTTCTGATTAAACCATGATGGCAAGGAGAAAGACAAATGTTTTGTCAGTATTACAATAAACTCAGCCTTCTAGACAGAGCCTGTAAGTTCCCAGTGAGCTGATTGATAGTATTCAATGAGGAGCAGTGATTCTGTATGTTTTGGTGGTTTTAAACTAAACCCAGAGATGCCCATTAGAAAACTGCAAGTTGCATATAATTCAATTTTCCTTTTTCAAGGAAACTCTCGTCAAGAAAAGGGTCTGTACTGATGTGTACAGCTGCATCCTGGACATGGTTACAGTACTTGAGATCATCAACATTTTTTGCAGGCTCAGGTGTCAATCCTTTCCTGCTTTGTCCATTGGGAAAGAATCTTGTTTCTTACCCACCTCAGTCTGTTCTCTGATCTCAGTTCTGTTTACAATCTGTCCCTCACCTCTTTTGGACTAAGCACTAGATCTACCAGAGCAGACAGCAATCCCCAGTGCAGGAGAGAATCTGAAACCTTGATTGCTGTAGAGTTATTGGACAGAATCTGATATATGCCAGTGTAAGCAAGTTCAGAAACCCAGTCACGTGTAAATTGTTCGTGTGCACTCCCAGTGTGGTAGTTGGTCAAATCTGAAGTATACAATTCATGCACGCTACTTAATATTGATTTTCCTTTTCTTTGTTTATGATCATTATGAAAGAGCTGTTAAGTGAGGTGAAACACTTTCTTGCTAAGCTTGTCTTTGTTCTTCTAGACATAGTTCAAACCTAAATCTTCATCATAAGCTTCTGACTAAAGATACACTGGAATTCAACAACCATTTCAATGCAGCATACCTCTTGAAAGACATGGCTAAGGAGTTTTGCCAAGATGTCTCTTTAAAACAGCACGTTGGACATACTTCTGTAATCTTCAAAGGGATGAACAGAACAGGCAGCTACGTTTTTCCAATGAGCAAAATTGCAGAGCCCTGTTCTGAGAGTTATGGATACGATCCATTAAATGATGGAACTGTTCTGGATCTAAGCACTACTTCCAGCGTTAAATCTGAGAGCAGTGCTCATTCTTCTTGGGATTCTGACGGAGGAAGTGAAATATGCGCCATGCCCTTGGATGATAGTGATGAAAGCTGTGAAGGACCCAGCCTAATGCCCAATGATGAACTCTACCAAGACTGTACTTTAATTGAGAAAGCAAATCAAAACTTTATAAATTTACCTTCAAGTTTGCCAATAACTTGTCATATATGTCAAAAAACATACAGTAATAAAGGAACTTTCAGGGCTCATTACAAAACTGTGCATCTCCGCCAGCTCCACAAATGCAAAGTCCCAGGTTGCAACACAATGTTTTCATCTGTTCGCAGTCGGAACAGGCACAGTCAAAACCCCAATCTGCACAAAAGTCTGGCTGGGTCACCAACTAGCTTACAGTAAGATCAGACTGATCTTAATTTATTTCTGCTAAGAATTAATCATTTCAGTTAAGGAATGTGTTAACATTAGTTTTATTTAAGCTCATTTGATTTCTAGCTCACTCATCAACCACAGTCAAATTCTTTTCTCCTGTGTGTGCTCTCCAGCAGTTTCAGTTAGCAAAGCTTGGTGCTGTAGTTTTTGTGCAATTGTTTGGTTTGATGTTGAACAGCTAAAACTTCTGCAAGGAAAAGAGAATATCTTAGAAATGAGAGAAATATGGAGATACTAACTAAAATGTTTTTGATACTTGTGAAGTATTACTTGCCACAATAGGAGATTCAAATGAGAACCATCATTGCTTGTGTTTACATGTTAAATGGGTTGTTGTGTTGTGTAAGAAATGAGTAATGACTGGGGGGAGCCTTCTCTGGCTGGATTGAGAATTTCAAGGCTACCATTTCTTTCCTGAGACCTTAGTCTGAATCTGACTTGCAGTGTTAGTAGAACAGAACATAGGTAGTTAACTATATCCCAAAATCCAAAGGAAAAAATACAAATTTGGGGAAATGGCATACAGTCCAAATCTTCTGAAAATCCTGCAGTCCTTACTCTTTAGGTTTGCATTTCACTTCAGTAAAGATTACAGTATTTTGAATTTCGTAGAATTTGTTACCATTTGCTTTGCAGGAAAAGGGGCTACTTAACTTCTTGGCAAAATAGCCTGAAAAAATCTAAGACATTCTGATAAATTTTAGTGGTAGAAAAAATATATAAGTTAAAACTTCTAAACTATAGGAAATGCATCCATAATATAGGAGGGAAAGTAATCCCTTTAATTTAAAATGCACTTTTTGAGTTCTACTTTTAGGAAGAGAAAAGTTTTGTTAAAATGGGGGGAGGGGGGGGGGGAAGGAGGAAAAAATCCCATGCCAAATAATCCAAACTGCTTAGGAGTTTGAGGGTGCAATTCTAAGCCTCTGAGAGAAAGAGATAAAATGGATGCAGTAGATAGATACATCTTTTATGATGCAGCAGTTAGTTTCTCTTACCAGTGGGGAAAAAAACGTGTTGATCTTTGTAACAATAGAAGAATGTTTATTCTCATTCACTCCTCTTTTTTCTAAGAACGTTGTTCAATATCTGTTAAAATGTTTTGTATCATTGTAGTTGCCCCTGTAATTAACAGTATTCTGCATTACATTCTGTGCACTTAAAAAGACTGGCCTTGCATTGTATTTAAAAACACTTTAATATTTAATTTGTAGTCACATCGTACAAATGCTGTGTGTGTACTTGTGGTGTGTCCTCTTTCAATCATTTGCAAAGAGGAAAAGAAATAAGAAAGCAAGTCTTACCTTTTTTACTTTATTCCACCAGTGGAAATCTGTTGATCAGTTCTAGTATGCAAGCATGACATTGACAGCACAATCTGTACATATTATACCAAAGTGCTTACAGTATTTGTGGTTTCTAGAACAAGTCTAATTTTCCAGTATAACTGGATCTTAGTCTTTATTCATTTTTGTGACTGAATAAAAATAGACTGAAATTCAGGATTTCACATGTATGTAGAAAGAATAGTACAATGCTATTGCCATATGTCTTGATGTTTAACTTATTCTAAAAAATACTATGGTATTGTAACCATTTCATATTGTATAAAAGGAACAAATGGGGACTGAATATTTCACCAATTCTTTGGAAAACTGGTTTGTGTGTGAGTATGGGTTATGCAAGAAAAAACATGACACAGTTGTAAATGTTTGTGCTCACTAGAAATTGTTTCCATGCATTGTGTAAAATAATCTTCTATTTTTTTAATTTACTGTAGGTTTATGTGATATTTAAAATAATCCATTTGTGCTTGAAGCTGTCAGGAAAAAATATCAGCGTGCGCAGAGTTGTGCCATTGCTTTGAGGTTTTGTGTTCTGGGGGAAATTGGTGTTTTGGTTTTTGGGGGGAGTAGGGTGGTGTTTGTTTTGCTGAAATTTTTTATTGTTGTTTTCTTTGGATTTTTAATAGAAACTCCTATCAGTGGGGGTTATAGTTTGAAAGCTAAGGGCACAATCACAGGAGACACAATTGCTCCCAGCCTTTTGATAGTATAAGTCAATTTTTTGTTATCCAGCTATTTCAAGCTCTTTTTTTTATACATATATATATAAATATAAACCTCTTTGTTTAATCATTAACTGTTTTTTTGAAACAAAATGTGATGTAAACAAATGTTGTAATGCCCATTTATTTAGTTTTCACTGTGTCAAAAAAAGAAACACATTTGTATACCCTAATAATTTTGTATGTGTTAATAAAAACTAGTAATAATGCCTCTAGATGATTCAGAAAAGTAGGCTTTTTTGCTTGAAAATACTGCTATTCTTAATTTTTATTTTTAAAGATCAAGAATTTCTGAGAACACATTCTGTCTGAAGAGAGCACTGGTTTGACAATGGTACTAACTTATTCCATAATAAGGAAGTGTCATTATTTTAATGAGCCATTAGGAGTAATGTAATAAATGTTGTCAGATATTTTATTGATTTTTTTTTTTCTTTGTGCAGTAGGCAAGGGTAGAGGTTCGTTTAAAAGCCATCAGCTAAACAGAAGGTAAATATCACATCATTGAGAACTACACTGAAAGATATTTTGTGCCCTCTTTATTCTTTATGTTTTGGAAGGGTTTGGTGAGGTTTTTTGTTATTTCTCAAAAATCTGGACAGGATGGGAGATTTCTCAGAATAGGCTCAGTACCCTAACCTTAGTACCCCTAGAGCAGCATATGTATCTCATGAAGAGTTTGTGTAGCTCCCTTCTCCTAATAACCACAATGTGGCTGGACCAAGCCTTGACATCTCCTGTTAGTTTTAAATACGTGTGATGCTTATAGCAGCCTGTATCACATATTCACCACAGATGTTGAAGGAAGTAACCTCACTTCAGAATAGTAGTGCCATTATTTTTGGAGCTTTTCAGAGTCGGTCTGGAAAGCTGAAGCAGCTTCCCCTGGCTGGGACTCATTTCCAGAGATGTTCACATCTGCGATCTGTGAGTGTGTGCATTTGGGGGCTCAAATCTTAGCCTGCCCACCCTTGCTACTCAAGTATGTTGCACCTTTTTTATTTTTGTCTTTTTTCTTCTCCCTTAGAAAACAAGAGCCTCAAAAACTAGATGCTGTTGTCTTTCTGTGACTCCAAAGGAGAAGGCACGGGTGCATACTGCAGGGTAGCCACTCCGAGCATCCAGTTTCAGAACACAGGTATTTCGAGTAGTTTGTGGTAGCAAATCTGTGTCCCTCTGGAACAATGAGTGTCCTGGTGCTTACAGGAGTATTTGCAGAAATCTGTTTTGAATGGAGTGTAAGGGATCTGTTTTTACAGCCCCAGTTTGCTAGGTACTTTGAAAAGAGCTGTGGAAAAAACAGAGGCTGTTGTTTCTAATGAATCTTTACTGAAGTCATACACTGCAAAACCCAGCAAAGTGGAGAAACAAGTTCTGAAAATACCTGTCTGATGCCCTGCATTGAATAGGGAAGCCTAAAAAACAGCTAAACTACTTGGATTTAATCCAGGGATTTTTAACTAGAGTGCCAGGTCCTCCTTGAAAAGGGTTTACGAGCAATTTCTGATTAATCAGCAAGCATAGATCTAAGAAAAGTGGCTAAACTAAAAACACCTTTAGAATTTGAGATACAGCCCATAAGCCCATAAGGATTGCATTCAGCCTGCAAGTGAGCATTCATTTCCAAGCTGAATTTCCAAGTTTCCTTCAAACTGGGAAGGAGACAACAGTGCAATAAGAGGAGGAAGGTTGGATCAAAGGTTTTGTTCAGAGCAGCATTTACTGCCAGTTCCCTCGATTTGAGGGGAGGGTGAGACAAGGTTTGAAGTAGAATTAAGTATGCATAGCATGACTGAGTCAGCTTTGAATGACTTGGAAAACTTTTGGAAAACCCTTGAACAGATTGCTAGCTAGAGAGATTTCCAAGCATGTTTCTAGGTAGACTGGCTTTTTATTTCCCCTTGCCTTCACCCCTCACCCCCTGGCTCCCCTTGCCTTTTGGCAGTCCTTGCATTATGTGAGGTTGCTAACTTGGAAATGTACTGTTGAAACATCACCCTGTTAAACTGTAGCCTTGTCAGCTCCATTCCCTGTGAGCACCCTCCAGGTTTTACGTGTGGTCTTTAAAGAGGCAAAGGAAAGGTAACACTGTGGAGTGACAGTCCCTCTCTGGTGAGCACTTCATCTAATTCTGCACTGGTTTAAAGCTTTGTGGAAGCATTTGTAGCCTTTTATATTGTCTCTGTAGTTCCTGCCCTAAACTGGTAAAACTGACTGTGAATTACTATCCATTATTGCCTGCAGATGCTTGTGTTTAATAAGCAGAGAAGTTACTTTGACTGCTGAGTGCAGCACTGAAAGAATTTGTCAAACTTGTGCTTGCCAAAGTCTCTAGGAAAACTCTCCTTAATTTGGACTGTGAGGAGTACCATATATCAGCATCATTCTACAATTTTTTTAATTTTTTTTTCTCTTTTCAATAACTTAAGGCCAATCCAAACATGTCTTAAGTGTGAGCTGATTCTCTGCTTCAGTCTTTTATATCTGTGGCCATTAGTCTTTTTGTTCTGTAGTTTCTGCTCATTCAATGTAGGGATTTCTAAAATGTGTTATTTTTATAATATTGCTGCTATTGTTAACTCCTGTATCTGCCACACTTCAGAAGCTTGCAAATTTAGGTAGAGGCAGTCACTGATGACTGTGTGCTCTGCAAGTAGTTTCAAGTCTGAGAAACTGTCAGGGTTGGAGTGTGGAATTAGTTACCACTTTTCAGAAAAGCATGCTGATGGCTGTTTGAAAAAAGGTCCAAGATGGACACATCATGCACTAGAAAAAGCCCAAGCCTTCCCTGTCTTATGATGACATGAGAGAGAACTCTACTTTTGAAGCTTCCTTGCCCTTTTTCAGTCTTTGAATCAGACTGAAAGTTCTTAAGATGTGTGACACATTTCCTATTCACTCCCTGTCTGTACATCTCCTACCACAGACCAGTATTTCTCAAGACCAGAAGCCCAGTCTGCCCTCCTCACTGAAGCCTAAAGCTAGTGAGGTGACTGTCAACGATGAACTGAATTATCCTGGATTGTTCTCACCTCCTCTTTGTATCCCTTCAAATTCAGAAACAGTTAGTCCTAACATTTGTTCAGTCACAAGAATAAACTGCAATGGCTTCCTGATTTTTTAAAAAAGAGGATCCCACAGTTGCAAGTAATATATTATTGTTAAGGTGTGTACTACAATGAAACTGAGCAGATGAAAAGATTTCAATCTGACTTTTCATTTTAATTCCAAAATTATTTTTTTAACTATAGTCATTATACAAGCTGTTTCCTAGGAAAATATCTTATTTGAATCTGCTGATTTATAAGAATGACAATATGCAGAGGTGATTTATGCACACATATATATCAATACATAGTAAAATTGCATATGTATAGGGCTGCATATTCATGTTAAACCTAATTCTGTTCTCATTTATGGTAATGTAAGTTGGGAGCAATTTCAATGAATTCAGTAGAAGAGGGCTTATAATACTGGAATCATGTCTCAACAAGGATCGTTAGTTACATGTGTGAGTAAATAGGCCCATGCTGGCTGCTTACAGTGCTTTGTAACTGCTAACTTACTAAAAACAGGTCAAAATATTACATTATGAAAGAAAAAAACAAGTTTTTACTCATTTTTACGCCCCCGTCTCCACTATAAATGATTTGTTTGCAGGCAATATTTCTACATGACCAGTGTAACAACTGTACTAGTGTTATCTTTGCTGGTAAGAGAGCATGAAACAGATTCTGCACAGATATAAAACTAACTCTGAGTGAGCTTGGCCAGTTTAGGCAAGTTCAAGTTCTGGACAGATATGCCTTATGACATTCCAACAGACTCCAGCCAAAAATTCTCAAAGAGAACAAAATGTGTGAGTGTATGGCGTATAGAGATGTGGAAGAACCAGGAGCAGCCAGAGTGACTTCAGAGGAGACGCTAGGAAAACAACATAACTTACTGGAGAGGAGACATGTTATTGCTGCTCTGGGAAGCCAACATCTGCACCTCTGTGTGGGATGATATAAACCTTACGTTGGATTCCTGAGCACAGAGAGGCCATGTGCAAGCGAGAGGTACACACAGGCTTCTCAGGCTGCAGGCAGCTCCAGGGGAGTGTACCCCAAGGCACCAACTTGCCTAATGCTATCCTGTGCAAAGTAATGCAAGGCTTGGTAAAGATATCTAGAAAAATGGGGGCTTCTCTCTCTTCAGAAAGTCAGTGTGCAGAGCTTCCACCTTTTGCTAAGGACCTGTAGATTGTGAGCCCCTTCCTCAGCATGTCCAGGAAAAACTCCTGTGAGTGAAACCATCTACTTAGCTCTCCCAGCGCTCTGCCTCCCCCTGCTTTAGCACAAAACACCCTCTGACTGCAAAGGGCAGTGTAGATAGAGCTTCTGCTGTGCCCGTCCTTATCCTTCAGCTCTTTCATCTCCTTGCTTTCCAGGGGAGGTGAGGGGTTGGTGGTACATCTAGGTTTTTCTCACTTCTGAGGAGTTTGATGAAAATCTCCAGTCTCTGTGGGGCTTTTTGTCTGTTTTACCTTGCACAAAGAAGAATGAACAAGAGCAGTAGCTGAGCATGAAACTGTAATTTGAAGAGCAGCCACATGGTGGTTCCAAAGGGGGAAGGAGTGCATGGAGCACAATTACTATTGTGGGTGGCGTTTGTGCACTTTTTTGGTTACCACCATCCACAGAGAGAGAATCTTTGATGAAGAGCTCCTTCTTGAATATTATTTGTGGCAGAAAGGGAGAACATCTTTCTTTGTTGAAGAAAACAGTAGGAACTGAATGGAGAAGAACCCATTTTGGAAGCTATGCAGGCATGAACAGCTACTGCCAGTGAGTGGATGATGCCAGTGCATGGGAGATGAAGCAGAAATGGAGGAATATCTGCATGTTGGAATGAATGGGAAAATTTGCTTTCTCTGTTCCTACATTTTTCCCTGTTGCATTTGGGAATGCTATGCTACCTTCTTTTTCCTGTATTCTGCTATGATTATATGAAGAAACCTCTTTCAAGGTATAGTTGGAAAGCAGTCTCAATTTCTCACCTGTATCTAACCTGTATCTCGGTATCTTTATCCCTTTATGATAAAGGGACGGGGGTTTCCCCCTTATTCAGACCATGCAATTCAGCTGGAAACAAAGCTCCAAAAACAGTTCCATTTCTCACATGGAGCTGCCAACACTGCATTGCACACACTCTGCTCTCTTGCTAGTGCCCTTGAGCAGATGTAAGATGAGTCTGGTGCGTGCTCTTCATGCAGAGGAGGGGAAGGCTATCTACAGGTAACTAGACTGGTTGGCATGAGAACTCCAGCCATAACTCTTAACTTTCTGTTTAAAATTAAGCAAAGGTCATTTTACTGCACTCAGAGCAGTAGTTTTTGACCTTGTAAGAAAATTGTGAGAGTAACACAAAGGCTTGGGTGTACACTGTGATATTACAGAACATTTAAGAATCTGGTCCCATAAAATCCTTTTTGTGTCCCTATGGAGGATTATTGCAAATGTAGTTTTTGCGTGACGTTATATTCCCCCAGTCTTTAATTTATTTTTAAAAAATCTCCAGTATTCACTAACAATCACTTCCTGCATTACTACTCTTTTGTTTACAGCAATGTAAATTGCTGGGTTTAGAATTAAGGAGCAATAGCTGCTGTTTGGTCAGCTGTCCTCTTCTTTCTGTTGCCCTTTTCTGTGACTGAAAGACATCAATTTGTTGTTAACTGGCATTTATTTTGTTATACATGTCAGGGAGTGGGTGATATTTAAAAATTTTTGGCCATTTTCTAGGTCTGCCCTGTAATGACAGGTTCAACACAGATATGTCCTGCTGCACTCTTCTGGCTGGAATTAGAACTGGCCAGAACAACCTTTTCATTGCTAACAGCGGGAGGTGATGCTGGTTCTGCCACATGGTAAATGCCTGTGTAAAATCTAACAGAGACATGCTTTAGAGAACTAAAATCTAAATTTTCTTTCCTTTTGTTTCAATAATACCCCAGGCAATGCCCCATTGATATGGATTCCTTACAGCACCTTGCATTTTGTCTGTGAGGCCTGTTGGTCATTGTACCAGACCAAGGTCACGGAGTGTGCAGCACAAACCAACTGCTACCCCTCAAACATCAGGATAATAAATATACATGATCGTGTTAAGTAATGGAAATATATCTAGTGTTGCACATCTGGTTTCAGGGATGCATTAACCCAGACAAAAACAATAGTCAAATAGGGAAAGTAGAATAATTTCCAGGTCAGTAATAATAACTGTTCACACAGCACTCAGGGGAAATCAAACACACATATTTGCATTCAGATATGTACTACAAACACAAGAAGTCTCAATATCCTTCTAGAAAATCATGCCAGATTTTCTTTGAAAAGTTGTGGTTTTAATCACATTAATTACATGTTGGATTTGGGCAGACCACCATCATGATATTACATCAACAAATTTTGCACTAATGTAAATACCACAAAGAATTCTGCAAACTGAAGTAAGCATACTCTATCCCAGAAATCTCTGCAGAGCATGGTTTAGCAGAGCAGATGAGCAATGACACCCTGCTTCTGAAATTTAGAGTACCTTATAAAGTAGTGATGCTTTTCTAGAAGGGAGGATTTCTGATTTTCAATTTCTCATTTTGTATTTATAGTTCCTATCTTCATATTAAATCACAGCCCTTTCTTGGATGTATTTCTCTTCTGCTTTAGCATGGATGTAAGTAAAAAATCTCAAAATTGCACAAATTCTGTGAACAGCAAAGAGTGCACCTTTTTCCTAACTTACATCAAAGGAGAGTCTCAGAGCATTTTAAATGAAGATAAAAGTGTAAAATTCTGCTTACAGAAAATGCTTTCAGGAGAAACATACATTGCAAAGAGAATGCTCCCTCCCCAGAGTTTTGGCCTTGCAACCTCTGTGAAGGCCCAGGACTGAGTCACAAGGACAGTTTGAATGCTGTTTTGTTGCTGCTCTTGGTAGAATAATTATATGCTGCCATGTTAGCAGGGGGTTACCACATGGAAGAAGCACCTAGGGGTAAGTGGATATTCAAGGCAGTTGTAAGCTTTATAGGAGCTGTGTTTGACCTGGAGGATAGTCCAAGTTTTTGGATCCAGGTGGGTGATCCTGTGTCTGTCCTGCTACAAGTTTCAGCTTACAGCCTTGTTGTGTCTTAGGGACTAGTGCCTTAGTGCATACAAGGGCATGCACCCAGGGTTATTTTCATTGCAAACTTCAGGGCTTGAAATGCAGCCACAGTATGGTTGGGTTGGCTGTACTTCAAGGTTTTTTCTGTGTGATACAATGACTTTTTCATCCCCCTTTTCCAAACTAGGATCCTGGCACAAGGTGCTGTACTCTTCTTAGCAGTTATGTGGCTTCTTTGCACCAATGCAAAACTTCAGAAGTATAACTTGATTAAATGAAGAAAAAGGGAGTTTACTTTTAGTCCTGAGAATTCTTACATAATCTAAAGCTAAGTGGAAGTAAAAAAAAAAAAAAAAAAGTGAGAAAAAGCACCCAAGCTTAGAGAAATTAATGCCACCAGCACATTGCAGTAAATGTGGTTTGGGAAGGCTCAGATATTCATCATGGTATTCCACCAAGCAGCCAGCCCAAAACATAATGAATTATAATTCCAAGTGTTGTTAGTATTCCATTTTTATCTGTTGTTTACAGTGTGAAAACCAAGCCTAGTGTTGCATCCTTACTCAAGGACTATGTTGCAACATCTTTCTCATGTGGACTGTGACATAAGGAAAGATTATTCACATAATAATATCATAGCCTTCCTATTTCCTCAGGCCTTTTGCCCTGAAAAGGTGACTAACTTTTAGAGTGCTAACTGTGAGTAGCAGCACACAGCAAAAGTACATTATTTTTTAATTTTTAAAAATGAATACTGTTTGTGCAACATCATTATGCACAAATTTACAGGGACTCTTAGAATTAGTGTTTCATCAGTCAAAAGCCTTGAATTCACACCAGCAGGTAACTGAATTATTGGACCTCAGTTTTGTAAAACAGTTAAATAATGGCAGCATTATGTGACAGATGGGATAAATATGAGTTTTCTTCTGAAAGTATTGAAATATTTGCTGAGATCTTAATGTCTGTGGCTTCAAATACTGAGAGTAAAGAATTTTAATCTCATTGTTCACACATTTCTCCAAATTGTTTGACAATGTTTTTGCTATTGTTGTGCTTGTTTTGTTTTCTTGTACTTTGTTGAAAGCTGGACCACAGTTTAGCTGTGAAGATCTTGGATAATTTGTGCACTTCTGTCTTCTGTTATTCTCAGATTCTGCTCTCATGTAAGTGTGTATTTCTGCTGAAGTCACTATCTAGAGGGAAAAAGTCTTTTTTTGCAGGCCAGTAGCAATCTCTCTCAATAGAAGGACACTTCTAAATGTTTTGCTATAGCAAAAGGATAGATGTTAGGGAAACATATCTGGTAAGATGGGTCAGAACCTCTCTGCTAGGGAAGAATTTTCCTAAAAAGACCAGGAAAAAGTAATCACGAGCTCTTCTTATTGGTTGGATTATGCCTCATCTTCTGCTGGATCCCTGGTCCATTCTTGCCCTATTTTATTTTCTTGAAGGTAGCTGTAGGCTACTGAAAAGCCATAAATTTTAGAGCAGCAGGAAAGGAGGAACCTAACTTTTTTTTAGAGACTAAACAAGGGCAGAAAGTTCCTCCATCTCTGTGCTGCTTTCCCATGAAGTGAGCATAAGAGTCTCTTTTGGACACAAAACAGGGCCAAAGCATCTTTTAGTTGATACATTTCTTCATTCTGGTCCATCATATTGGTCAAAGCTGTGGAGTTTTCAAGCTGTAATGAAATAGTCTCTGTCATTTTTGGCCTGAAGGTGGATATTGCTGTCCTTGTCTTTAGAGAAGGGAAGGACAGTCTCTTCAGATGGAATCCCTGATAATGTTGTGACTTTTAGATCATTTTAGAGATTCTCTATGTCCATAGCTTCAAATTAAATTTCTGTTGTTCCCGGACAATCCTTTTCCCTCTGTAGCTTCTTCCAGGGCCTTTCAGTTATAACATGCTCTGGCAGAGTACAAAGAGGAGGGACTTGTATCTCCAATGTTTTCCAGGCCTGCAACAGCTGTGTAGGAGGAGAGAATCAAACTGAAAAGTATCAGAACTGGAACTGAACCCTGATATCCAGATCTGCCTGTTGTCTCACCATTATCATAATCACAACACATTTCTTCAGCTAAATGCAAGGTAGAAGGAGAGTTTTGATTATGATGCATTCCCGAAAAAATGAACATACCTTATTAATTCAGAGACAGTACTCAGAAAACAAGGATCAGCTTTAGGTGGAATGTGAATATTTGCTGGAAAAGAGTGAATGAAACATGAATCAAATTCTACCCAGAGTTTTCAAATCAAAGAACTACTGAATTACAAGTGATTTTTTCAAAGGACTGCAAGAATTTCTACCAGATTACCAAGGGACTTCTGTCTCATGGTGAATTATAAGCAGAAGACAGGTAATGATTTGACTAAAATATTCAGTTTGAGACACAGTGGAACTTTCTGCTGTTTGGTTAAAATTCCTTGTCCTAAATCACAAGCAGTTCCTTCTCTTTCACTTAATCCCAAAGGGACTGTTATAGCCGTGGACACAGGGTAAGTGAGCACATTATCAGTCTGTTCATCCAATACCCCTTCTGCTATCTGTGCATGAACAGAAGGGAGTTAGCCAAAGCTGAACAAAGAATTACAGTGCTCTGGAATCTTGGAATCAGCCTGCAATCACTTCCATATAATGCCACCTGAACTCTGGTATGAGTTATGTTGTAGGTTGGACTAAATTTTGCTCCTTGGCTAAGGTAACTTGTAGGCCTTGCACCAGGTGTTGCAAAGAGCATTAATACATTTTCACATCTTGCAACTGTTGTTTGTTGTGTTCTAAGGCTGAATTTGTTTTCAGTGTTTTTCTCAGTTGAGTATTGGCAGCTTTCAGTACTGCCTCAATGCCCCAGCTTGTAATATTTGTGGAAATTTAAGGGGCTGAGAGCATGTATGTATGTATATGGCATTAGCATGTAATAATGGTGTGTTTTATGACATGAGTAAAAGTTACTAAGAAACTGGCTTGTAATTCTTCAGGCATTCCCCACAAAAACTACTGCTGTGAGTCACCCCACTGAGATGGGTAGGATCAGACCTTGCACATGCTCCCATGGTATTTGTCCATTGGTCTTCTCTTTAGAGAAACTGCTAGTGGTGACACAGATGTGCTGGACTGGTCACTGGCCTTGTTTCAATTTCAGATATGGAGCTGTGACTTTTGAACAGCTGGAGATGAAAGGAATGTGCACCTTTCACATCTCAGTTGAAAGACTACACCAGGATATGTTTGAGATGATTTCAGGGTGAGCAGCATTTTGTTGTTGTACCACATTGACTGTGCCACACAAGCAGCTGGTGTGAGCTGAGGAAATCATGGTGGTTCTGCTGCAAGATTCTCATGTCACACCCTCCTCTGCCATAACAAAACACCAGCAAATGGCTTGGCACAGAGAAGGGTAAGGTTCTTTCCTGAGGTGAGGAAAGGGAACTTGCCCCACGCTGATGATATTGTTTGAGCTTCAAAAGAGCCTCACTTTGAGACTTTTTAATGTTTCTTGGTAAATTGAGGTGCTGCACAGAGAAGTTAGAGACCAGACCTCAAGGCAGAAATATTTAATCCTTACTTTTAGCACCTTGCATTTTTTGAGTGTATCACATAGTGAAGTAGATTAGTAAATAAAATAAAGACAGGGCATAAAAATAAATAATTATGTCATAAGCAGATGGTACACTTGTATTAAAGCCAAATGAGATGCAAAGATATTGTAGCCTGAAAGCTAGATGTCTCTTGGAGTAGTTCCCCCTGAGCATAGTTAGGTTTCAAGGTAGGCATCACAGTACACTCTGAGAAGACAGAAGTTTGTTTTCCTTGCTTCAAATGAACTTACCTGGTTTGCATGCAAAAGCATGATATTTATAGTTTAATAATTCTCTCATGAAGCACTCTTAATTCTTAAATTAATTAAAATGTTGGTTTTCATAGATAGGCTGCACATGCTCAAGAGAGTTATTTAAATAATTTATATAAGGAGACCTTTCTTGAAAATCTGTGTATGTAACAGATGGGTATTACTGTCCTGTAAAATAGATGATGATTTCCCAGGCACTCAGATTTGGGAAATCTTGGTTTTGTTTCTTACTCCTGGGAAGGAAGAGACAAAGCCTAACACTGACTTGGGAACCCTGCAGTGCATAAGCAATTCTACCAGACTGGAATTATTAGTAGACAGAGACCTCTGGTGGAAATTGTTCATCACTTCAGGGAATTACAGATCTCTGTTTTGGAACAAAGCTTGGAAATCCTCCCGGTGAGAAAGGTCAGAGGCCTGGGAAGGACAACATTAACAGCAGCATAGATTTTTTTTTATGTGGCTTTTCTGTCTGTCCTTTCTAGGAGAGCTGAATGACTCTCTTTAAATAAAATAGACTAACTTGGATCTATAGACAAGTACAACACTGGCAACCCTTCAAGCTGTCTCTGGGAAGCAGCAGTCCATTTGACCCAGCAGTGCCTTGGCAGACTGCAGTGTGTCCATGGTGTTTGCAACAGCCGTGCTGGGGGTGCACCTCTGGCTAATACAGGGACCCTAGGGAGAAGGGAAAGTCCAGGTGGCCAAATCCTTCTGGCATCTGCACCATGATATAGCACCAGCATGTGCTAAGGAGCTTCAGAGAGAGCCATTACCTGCATAGCAGATGACCAACGAGATGTTGAAGCCATAATTCTGTCCTGCAGAAGCTTCCTCATGGATATTTTCTTTTATTTATAGCTGTGCTTTTGGACACAGTGGGCAGCTTGCAGTACAGTGCCAGTGTCTCAGCTCACAGCAGGTCGAATAAAGCTAAAGCAGGGCTTGACCCGATCGTTTTTCCCAGTAGGTTGCAAAATTTGGCAGCTGTCATAAGTATTGGCTTACCCTTTCTGAAAGGATACTGGTTTTGCTCTGGGACAGCAGGAGAAACCAGCAAAGTCCCCAACGTTCAACAATTGTCCACCACGCAATTCTGAAGAGTCCCAAGTTCATCTCTTGACAACAGGATTCAAGCATAAAAATGCAGGAACACTTCTAAAAATGCAACTCACAATGTGCTTCTATTTTCTCCCCAAATCTATAAGAATTCACTACAAAATATCTAGAAGCATAAGCTGATCAGTTAGTACATTGGCCTGGTGTGGTACAGAGCTACAAGCAGTACAATCAATGCAATTTGGAGTAAATTATGCTATAAAATGGCATCTGTGAAAAGTTTAGAAGTTAATGGAAAAATTTCTCCTGCCTTCAAGTTTTTGATTTTGCTTGAAGAGAGCATCTCCACCAGCTGCATAGTACACATACACTGTACATGCATTTCAGCAGTTTCCCAAGGCATTTACAACTGCAGTTTGCTATAAACTCAGCAGAGTGTAGCTGGTGGCCATGTGTACAAGGAATGGTAGTGTACTTTTCAGTGTGAGTGACAGTTTGACAGACATCTTGTAGAGGTTGGGATATTAGTTTCTAAACTTAAGCTTCCCAGTGGAATTCCCATTTTTCATCAAAAAAAAAAAAATCTGCAAAAACTTTCTTGTCTTATCCTGAGACCAAAGCTCAGTTTAGAAATCCCAGTCTGGTAGTATTTTATAGTTCTCTTAGTTAAAGTTTCTATCAGTTAATTTTTATACAAACACATTCTTGCTTCTGCTGACACAGTCAGTACTGAATGCTTGTGAACAGTTCACACACGTCTTCATTTAAAAGAATATCAAGAGTCACGTATTTTCTGTTTAAAGAAAAAATCAGATAATCTTGGCCTAAAGCTCTCTCATCCAGCAGCCAACCCCAAAGTCCAGCCTCTATATATAATTGCTTGTTCAAAACTCTTTCTTGGTCAGTTTTCAGGCTTCAGTTCTGCCTCGTTATTTGACAAATCATTTCTCACACCAATCTTAGGAATTCCTGGGCTGCTTGGCTTTTGATTTTCAGAAGAAACCATGGGTCTTATAACTTTTGTCTTACACAAAGAGCCCATTGACCCAGTCACTGATGTTTAATTATGTACTCTTAATACCTCCTTCCTAAAACATTGTTTGACTCTTCTTGGATCTACACTAACACTACTTTTCTGTGGTAGATAGACTATGCAGACTCAAATACTTAAAATAAAAGGAACATATTCCCTAAACTGCAGAGTTGCATTCATACAGATTACTTTCCCTGTCATGCTGGAATAAATCACTCAAAACTATTTTGCATTATTCCCTACGAGTCATAAAGAAAATTTGCACTGTGATATTTGGCCTGAATGTTCTTCATTTCTCCAGATGCCATCAGTTTTTATAACCTGTCTGTACTTAGATTTTGTGACAAACATTTGTCTCATATATAGGCTCCACTGGGCTGTGTTAGACATGTGCAGAACAAACAAAGTTTCTGAATTTTTCATACACTCCACCATAACATTGTCAAAACCACGTCTTTACTGAGTTTTGTTCTGCTTATTCCTGTGGGTATTCAGATCTGCATTGACATTTTAGGTAATTTAAGTACTCTGGTAGCCATTTTAGTGTCAAAGGAGAAAAATTAATATATATAACCCTAGTGTTTGGTCCGTGTTGTCCTCAAAAATATTCTGAAAGGTTGAGTAATTCAAACTGAAAATAATTTGAACATTTTTAGGTATTTCAATCAATGTTCATAAAGAAACATGTGGCCAGCTTAGGATAGTCAGTACAAAGCTGTAAACTGACTCCATTATTTTACAGAGGATCAAACACTAGGCAAAAGTTTACTTACATTATTTTACTTACATTATTGTGCTCAACTCTGATGAAATAATGGCGATTGCAAATGAAAGGAACAAGTAGCCCATGAAATCCTTAAAAATACCCATTGTTTTTATTGGTATTTTTGCCTGTTATGCACATCATTAGCATTGTAAGGAAAGCAAGAGTCATAGTACAAGTATTCCTGAAAGTAAGCCAGCTTTAGAGAAAGCCAACATTATCTTCCTTTCACCCTACAAGGGTGATTAGAAGAGGATTAGAAGTACAACAGAAAGCAAGAATATATAGAAACTCTTGGAGGCCACTTTAAAAGCATTTGTATGTTACGAATGATCACAGAAGTGACCATTAAAAGATACATAGCTGAATTTCGAAATTGTAGAGGTTTTAGCAAGCAAGTAAGAAGCCCTTTTCACATAGTGTCATCTGTTTTTACTTCTACACTAGAACAGCCCTGTGGTATCCTTTCAAGTAGTGCAGGAGCCCTCAGCTGGGCCTCTCTGACTTGTATTGCAAAACCCACCAAAATGTAGAAAAACCTCACCCTCTAAATAGTAAGAGCCATAGGTCAGGAGTGCATATGTGTATGCCATAATATAGGGCAGAATTATGTGATTTGTAAAAATTTTATAGACTAGAAATTAAGCCAGTTTTGTCATCATATTGACACCTTCTCCTAGATGAAGAATTCAGACCATCCTGAAAACAAAAGCCCCACCTTTGAAATAGAATAAATTAACATTTTAAAGGCAAACCCATTCCCAGCAGTTTTGTTAGCCAGGAAAGGGAAGAACCCACTAAATCCAGTAGAGATTCAGCTGTTGACACTGCCCAGGCATATCCCAATGAATGGTGACACAAAGTCAAGAGATGGCATCCTCAGCCTTTTGAAGTAAGAATGTCTGGTTTGCCTCCATGGCTGTTTCATGTGGAGATACCTCTACTGCAACATTCGTTCTGCTCAGTCATTTATTCCTGGAGTATCCTGGAGGACATCTGAGTGATTCAGTGTCAGTAACAATACAGTTCCAGGCCTTAGGAGCATCATAGCATAACCTAGATTCTCATCAATTGCAGTAATAATTGTACATGTTCTGACTTTTGCTCATTTGTGCAGCAGCATCTCCAGTGCCACTGCCCATTCCATGGAAGACTGGAGCTGACTGTGTGGTGGGGCTGTAGCCTTTGACATGCCTAGCAATGAATATGCCATGAATCTGAAAGCAAACATCTAGGGGCTCAAAGCCCTAGTTTTTAAGAGTTTGAATCACAAGCTTTAAACAAATGAGTTTGCAGTAGTGCTTCACTAAAAAAAAATGAGGGAAACGGAGCATTTGTCTTTAATCCAAACCAGAGTGGTTACTGACAGAAGAAGGACACTTGTAAAGGATCAAAGCTATTGCTAAAAAAAGGGGGATAGTTAAAAGAGAGGGTACTGACTGCAGTATCCTCATTCATACAGATTCTTTCCTGTCTGCAAAACACTGAGAGAGACTGCACATAAACATTTTTACTGTCATGTCACATGATGGTGCTACACTGAAGGTGATAGATTTCCTGGCAAATGTTTGTGTGGAAAGGCAAACATATGGCAGAGTGATCTACTATGAGACAGCTCTGTGGACCTTGCCAGCCCCCCAGGAATGATCAGTGAGAACCAGCAGGTTCCTTACAGTGTGTGTGTGAGAACATGTGTGAGAGAGAAGATGAGTTCCTATGCAGTGAAATAAAGGAATGTCTGATGTCTGAGGGTTTACATTTGTGTGTATACTATGCTGCATACCATTTTACATGATATATGTATACAGTTTAAACAACATGTAGTATAAATTTCATCTACCAGTTTTTCATTAGTAGTCTATAAGTGTGCAGAACTACATAGTGTTTTTAAGACTGAAGTTCTGTCCAGAGTACTCAAAAGCAGGATTTTGCTGGTCATGCAAGAGTGCAGTGAGCGTTTATGGGAGCTTTACCCTTGCAGGTTTGTGTGTGTTTCCTTTCATTGCCTTGTGCAGCAGAGGACTGGGTACACCACATACACAGTGGCCAAATTATTTCTTGTATCACCATCAGCAAAGCTGCACCAAGACAGGTCCATTTCGTCTATTGACCTTTGTTACAACTACAGTTATTGTAAACTACATATTTGCTGAGAAATTAATTCCTTGCTTTAATTTGACACTTTATTAACCTGGGGAAATTAACATAAAATAGAGCCATCTTTTGCCTGTTCATTTGAAGTCCCGTTGCTGAAACAAACAGACAAACAAATTGCATAAAGTTTCTATAATGGCCAGTACAAGATTTAAAATAACTTACAGCTTGTGGTTATAGAACAGCCTGCTGTTACTTGTTGCTACCCTGAATCTCAATTCTTCTTATCCCGTTAACAATGTTAATTTTATGTTATGTGGACAATACTGATATCCATGTAAATAATTTATATTGGTTTGAATCCTTCTATATTGTATGATGACATCTACATCCTGTGAGTTCCCTAAGCTACCACTGTAAGGTAAAAACTATTCTAGAAGACTGTGAGTGAGAAGAGGACACTAAATGGTAAAGCAAACTGTAGCTCATTTCAATTTCATACTATTGCTGCCTGAAATTTATCCTTTACACAGAAGTATGGAAAAGTAGATCTTTTCCTGTGGCAGGTCCAAAATAACATGTAGGTCCAGAGCCCTGCTTAAACTGAGGCTTGTGTGACAGCACTGTTTAACTAAAAGTCTCCAGTGCCTAACCAGTTGTATCAATTCTTGCCTTTCTACTGATCTTCTGCTAGCCATGCTCCAGAAGTTCACTGTTGATCACTGGATTACAAAAACCAGCTGTAAATGTTCAAACTATTTCTCCTCTTTAGGCACCATGGCCCACTTGGCAACAAACTCAGACTTTTATCTTCAGAGGGCCAGCATCTGCCCAGCAGAGCGAGCTGCCAGGCCCTCCAGCTGCCAGGCCCCGTGAAGTTGCAGAGGGAGGATACAGTACAAGCAATTAACAGAGGCATTACATGAATGGGCAGAAGATTTGGGTATCACTTTTGGTCCCAAAGTTCCTGCTCAGCTCTGGATTGGCATAATGCCCTTTGAAAGTTTTAGTGGGAGGTTTGCCTAAGTAAGACAGGAGCATCATGTCCGGTGGGAGTAGCAGTCTATTAATACCTCTCCCCCTTATAAGACTACCCTTGCCAGTTCTGTTTGGCTGCTTCATCTCATGATATTCACTTTGACTATCTTAATGCTAACCAGCTTAAATATTTTATGCTTGTCTTCCAGCAATATACTAAGTCCTTCTCTGATACTATTCAGTGAAGATAGGTTAGAATTTTTCTTCTGAAAACGTTTTTATTCTGAAACATTGTAGTTCTCTGAACTGCATTGGAAAGGTTTGAACTGGAGTTCATGTTCAGTAAGATAGCATCCACTTAAATGTGACAGCTAAAGAAGAAAAACAAGTGGACAGAAACAAGCCATTTCCTTATGAAGCCTCTTTGTTCTAATTACATAGTAATGCTGTCACTTCTCTAGAAATATGTATGTTTCCTGGCTTATAAAGATGTCTCTGCAAATCTCTGCAAATAATACACATCTGCTAGGACATGTATTATTTTGTAATATTTATATTGGGTTTGTATCTCATTGCGATTTTAGCAGCTCAGTTTTTCAGTAATACAAATCAGGAGCAACTTCACTGCATCAAAGTAGATAAAGTGGCACAAACAGCAGCAGAAACAGACCTTTGACTTCTAAGAGACCTAGAGCGTATTGGCTCTTTGCTAGCAAGAGCAGTAGCCCTGGGTTTTATTGTAATATTTATTATTTATAAACATGTAACTTTCCAAACTCAGAAGAAGAGGAGGCCTTCTTTGAAGAGGGCAGTGTTGAGAAAAACAAAGTCAGACTTCGCAGAAAAAGATACATTATACAACAAAGGATCACTGAAACACTGGGCAAGATTATATTAATTATACACTTTAATCTTAATTGTTCTTAAGCATGTTAACTTCCTTTTCTCCTCCACAACCTATTCCTGACCTTCTCAGCCTCTCTAGCACTTAATTCCAGGCTCCTGTGCTAACCCTCACTCATTAAAGGTGTGGTAGACCTAATCACCTGGCCTAGGTTTTCTGGGAGGGATGGAGTTTTGAGAAAGGAATTCAAAAGAAATGAAGTTACAATTCTTAAAAGGACATGTCATGAGCAGGAATACAGGCTGCAGATCTCAGACAAATAGGTGAGCAGGATACTAGGTCTGGTTAATGGAGAAACAATCAACATGTGGCTGCCACATGACAAGATGTAAGTGGGAAGGGGCAGACTTGCAGGCCATCACAAGAAACATGATCTGGAGGTAGAGGGTATGTGGAATGTCTGAAGAAATGTGCTTTTAAGAAGTTCTCATGGGAGGCAGCTGGAACCAGTTCTTGCACTGTGCAGGGTGGTGTGCTGATCTTTAAGAGTACACCATGAGGTTTAAATGATAGTATATCAGACCAAGTGTGGTGGTGATGGATTCAATGTCTTCGGTCCCTGCATCCCAGCTTCCCGTCATGCCCTGGAGAGGAAAGGAATGGCTGCCCAGAGAGCTGAGTCCTTATTTTTTGGGAATGATGAAGGGAGAGAGGGTAACTTGCCCAGTTTTCTGCCTGATTAGCAATGACTTACTTCCCCTGCAACCCATCAGGTGTAATTGCATCCGTATCCACTTCCCCAGGCACTTCTTCATGCCTGTTTTCATCCTGGAACACAATGTGGTCATCAACCTCAGCATCACCACAACCACAGAGCCTAAGGACTCTCCTCAATGCTTCAAACCCAATAGTATCTCAGTCCTTACTCCCAGGTCCTTTTGAGCACTCATCATCCAGGAGCCATGAGGGTGATGTAGTAAGATTGAGCAGGATGAGGGTGGTTAGGTGAGAAAGAAGTTCTAGTTTTGGCTGGGATATAGTTAATTTTCTTTACAGTGGCTCATATGGTGCTGTGTTTTGGATTTGTGACCAAAGTGGTGCTGACCACACAGGGATGCATGGGACTTGGCTGCCTACTGGAGTTAACCCACCACAAGGAAGCAGCAGTATGCTCAGTCCTGTGAAGCCAAGGTGTCAAACACAGGTATGACAGAAAGAGGATGTTTCCAAGTGACTCTTGAGCAAAGCAAAGTGCTTATAAAGAATGACCATATCCTCAAAGGCACTGCTTTACATGAACTGGAGAAAGAGGGCATGTGTATGGGAAAGGTGAATGAAGATCTACAGAGGTCATATCTGGAGAAAAGTGCCTTCATAGAGATGAAAAATGCTCATGGAAAAAGTGAGATTCGGATGTGGCCTAGGTAAAAGACGTGGAGGGAGATGGGCATAAGACCCAGTTTAGTGATTTGAGTCACTGAGAGTGTGGGGATGTTGCCCATGGAATAGAGAAGGATGATCTGAAGAAAGTTTCAGAGGTGACATGCTGAGAGTTTTTCTGCTGGTTTCAACACAGTTGGGATGGAAGTCTTGTGTCATTTAGTTTGCCTTCTGTTAAATTCTTGCTGATGCCAACCTATCCAGGAAGAACCTCCTGACAGGATTTTTTTCCTATGATAACACCTATGTATTAGACTGCAGCACAACATGATGAGATTCAGGGCTCTAGAAGTGTGAATTCTTGAGCAATAAGTACATCCCATCATCAAACTCTGCTGCTTTTGAGAGAGGTTTTATGGTGCAAAGCAGCAGCAATCTCCAGAAATTGCATGCTAGCTGCATTATTTCTTTCTGTTTCCTGGCTTCTGACACTGCCATTCAGGTAATACAAAAGTGATGTTACAAATCTCCTTAAATAAATATGTTCCGTTGTCCATGCTGGGATGTAATTATTCATTAAGTCACATTTCAAAAGGCTTTTTGATGAATGCACCAGAGGGCATGTGAGAGAAATCCTTTTCTCCAGTATTTATGAGGGGAAACTACAATGGGGTAAGTGTCACGAATCTGGCAGTAAATTTATTGTTCTTGTCAACTCTCAACATACTTCTCACCCAATAAATCTCTGAGACTTTAGATGACACATCTGAAATATTTCTCCAGAGGAGAAATATCTGTTGCAGGTTTTCTTTCTTAGATATTATGGCTTTATAGCTATGGAGGTGGAGTTTCTCACCTGGCCATTTAAAGAAGCATTTTATAGATTAGCATATTAAATGGAAATGAGAGTGACTAGTTTCATTGTAATGAATGATGTCTGTAACAAACACATCAAATTATGGGAACAGCAAAGTAAATTGTGCAACTTCTGTCCACCAAGATAATCTTCATATAATGTGTAATGTTTATGGAAGTACTAGATTTTGATGTGTGTTTCTCAATAAATGGCTGCCAAAACATTTCACATGCCACAAGAGAAAATTCAAACAGTGAAGTTGCAAAGTCAGGTAGCTAATGTTGTGAAATACTCAGGTTACTGGGAAGGTTTGTGATACGATCCTTAAAAATCTACTTCTGATTTGTTCCCCCCCCCCCCCAATAGAAAATCTCAGGCTGGTTACCACTCAGGAGGATGGTAGGTCATAAAGTCCACTACCTTTGAATGCCTTGTGGATTTCCACATAAGCTGATGAGCTAACTGACAGCACAGTGACAGGCCATTGGACTTTGTATGGAGAACTTGCCAGCAGAGAATGAGATGTACTGGGCAACAGAATTTTGTTAGATAATGTGCAGGTTTTCTTGATTTATACTAAGATACTCTGAAATCTTTGTCTTATACACGTCTGCTTTTACCTCTCTTTCTTAATCCCTTTCTGCTTTTCTCACATCCTTGCCAGGCTTTAGTTCCTGCGTCCCTTCCAGCTTTCCCCAGTTCTCTCACAGGGAGCCATTTTTCCCTCTCGTGAGCTTTGCTTCCACAGTCATCTGCAGCATGAGCTGAATCACATTCACTTTAGCCTAGAGCATGTTTAGTCCAGACAGAACACGAGGCTTGTTTATTAATCCCTGTTGAGTGTGTACAAATGCTTTTCAGACACTTGAAACTCAGATACATTTATATGGTACCTGGAAATTTGGTGATTTTACAATTATTTCTTTTACTGTCATTGTCAGAAGAATTTTGATTCATTGAAAATTTCAGTTCTAATGGTTAAATTATGGGAGATATGCAAAAAACTAGAAGCAGAGGTTTGAGTTGGAACACGTTAAGCAGCACTGACTGTAGGCATCTCTTGCCTGCTGTAGCTTTAGCTGAAATGCCTGTAGAGAACAAGGAAGGGCAGCAATGCATACTTGCTAATAACATTTCCATCCCATACAACCCTTTCCAGCTTAGAGTGGAAAGCTCCCAACCAGAGAGAAAGTTAATTTTAACTGAAGTGCTTCTATCTCTTCTGCCTCTAGGATACATGTTCACACCTCTGCAACATCTAAAGCAATCACCTTGAAGATTGTCTAATTTAATATGATTAGGAGTGTATAACATAAGAAGATTCATGGAACTGAGTATAGATAACTTGCTCCAGCTATGATACACACCCTTCTCCCTTCTAAGCTTATTAAAGAGAAAGCTTGAGATCCTCTGGTGAGCTGCTTATCTCCAGTAATTAAGAATATCCTAATGGGCATGGTAAGTGCCTTTCTATGCATGTTGGGATGGACATAAACCATCATGGCCCCTTTCTGCCTGACATGAAGTAGCTCTGTGATTTCAGACAGTGGTCTCAGACATGTCTTGCACAGGGGAATGGCTCAGTTGTGATTCAGAACAATTTCCTATTAAAATATTTAACAGAGAAGCACTACTTTACTGTGGTCATAGGCAAAATACTAATCATGGTAATCATTACTGACACATTTTTACATACAGGTAAAGGAAATGCAGAAGGAAAGAAAATTATATCAGCCTATATTATAATATATTGGTATAGTTTGATATGATATATCAAACTATATCAGTAGGTAAGTAAAAATAAATACTTTTATTTCATTACCTAACAGTAAAGTTGTTTGTACGGGTGGCCATGGGGCAGAGCATTCACAGTCTGATCTCAGAAGAGATTTAAGCAGGAAAAGCAAAAGTTATAAGGTAGCCAGGGACAGAATGTTAGAGGCAAATGTAATAATGCATGTGGTTTCAACAGACACAATATAGGCAGCTTGTCAAAAAATGGCAAGTGCAAGATACCAGCATGAACAGGATTCACATTCTAGATTGTCTGTATGCAAGTAAGTGTGTGCAAAACCATGATCATGGAGTATTTAATGCAAGACTTAGGAATGTTTAAAAATTTATTCAGGACTTTGGAAGATTCTTTTGAAATTAGGCCTTTTTTTGCCCACATGCTCCCTTCTTAAATATTGATCTACACTTTCAAATCAATGAAATCCTTTCACTATGAAAGTTTTCAACCAGGAATGTGTAGTTATTCTGTTTCTCATATGAATTGGGGAGAAATTATCAGAACTAGCTAAAAGTTTCTCAATATCTTAAGAACTCTGTTTCCTGGGAATTACTGGGAAGGCAAAATTCAGTAGTGTGGTAATGACTTCAGAGCAGCTATCTCAGACTCCATCTGTCCTGGGTGGTTCAGGGTTTCACTGCTGAGCACACTGCTGGCCCTGCCACCTCCCTCACAGTCCTGCTGGGCCTCTGTCATTACCATCTCCCCTGCTCATACTTGTGTGTACTGCCCTGCTCTGGGAATAGAGCACCTGTCTGGCAGGGGGAGAAGTGAGAGAGAACTTGGTATGATCATTCTGAGGAGTTTATGGAGAAGGAGACACCCCTCCTGCTGCAGGTCTCCCCTGCTCCGTAAGGACATGGCTGTTGCTGCCTCTGTGGCCTGCTGGTCTTTGTGGCCAAAGCAGACACAGCTCTCGGCTTCTCTAGATTTAGGCCTGCGTCCATGCAGTGCATTTCTCAGCAAGCCTCTGCACCCCTCCACTCACTGTTACGATCTGAAACTGCTCTTGAAGTGTTTGGAAGAAAGTCTCTTCACTCCTCTTTTCCACTTCTGTATGGAAAGAGTGGATGAACTCTCCTTTATAAGAGAAGAGAAAGGAACAGAATACAGGTGACCTAGCAGGAGATCCCAGGCTTTGTGTGCTGTGATGAGGGGCTCAGGGGGTTATGCACACTACCAAACTCCTTTGCATTTGTACCAATGTTCTTTACTTTCCTCTTAATGTGTGGAACATTTGATTTGCTTTTTCATTTGTCAGAAAGGGAATTTTCTTTTTCTTCTCCATCTTTTCCCAGCATCTTAACCATAACTTGATGGAGGAACTATCTGCAGAGTGTTTGAAGAGCTGGCCAAACCTGAACAGAGTTCTTACTTTAGCAACTCGTTTAACCTTTGCAGTCTATTCATGAGGAAAAGAGAGCTGCATCCTGGCATGTCCATGGGATGAGTTTTCTTTGGAGCTCTAGTAACTGATTATCTTCTCAGCAGACTAGAAACATTATTAATTCACTGCATTATCTGCAGACACCGGTGTTAGGACAAAAGGAAATAAAAATGTGCACGTTGCAGTGAGATGTTTCAATTCTGTATCTAGTCACTTCAAATGTTGCTATTTTGACATTAGGAATACATTGTTGCTTGCGTGTGTACATAAAGTGTAGGGTTCCCTTTTGCAAGAAACTGACACATATCCTGCTCCTTTCTGGTTTAAGGTCACTAAATAAGTTACTAGAAAGAGCTGTTCATATCTGAGATGAAAAGCAAACAGTGCATTAAAAAAAAAAAAAAAGAAAAGAAAAAAAAAAAGCAAACGTGCATTAAAAAAAAAAAAAAAGAAAAAAAAAAAAAGCAGATCCACCTCTCTAGTAAGTATTCTGGAGGGAAGGCTGGTTTGGGGAGGAGGTAATCCTATGTGGGTAAGACAGCACATAGGATTATTGTGGAGAGTCAGATGAGAGTCCCCAGCTCCTATACTCAGAGATTTTGTATTACATTTTTCTGAAGGGAATTAGGTATCAATTTAAGAGGATACAAAATCCTATTTGATGTGAAAGTGAAAGTGAGCTGTTTGGCCAGATGTATATACTGCAGGTGGCTGCATTGGCAACCCTGTCACTGATCAGTACTTCAGAACAGGTAACAGCACTGAGCACAGTGCAGGCTCATTAGCTAAATGTTCTTCCAGCTTTTTGGAATTCCTTTTCCGTTATTAGTCTGCTACTGATACCTGAGCTAATGATTTTACAGCAATGTTCCCACCAGCAGTGAAGTGCTTATCCTTTTTTATGAGTGCTTATCCTTTTTTATGAGTGAAACCTTTCTTGACTTTTATACAGAAACAGGATCTTCTGAAACAGCAGCGTTTGGGCTCCAGAGCCACATCTGGGGGTACCATAAAAAGTAAGTCTTGGTCCTGTGCCAGCCCAGGAACAGGTGCTAGAAGAAGCATTTATTTATCTTATTTTTCTGCCATTACCAGCCACTGCAGACTGGTAGTGCTCTCTATGGTCCATCTATTCCTTCCCCAAAATGTGACCCTACAGTCTTCAGCCATCTATTTCCTTCTTCATCAGCAGGAATTGCCTGTGGCCAGGTGCTGTCCTTGGGAGTCAGGGAAGCACCAGCCAGAGCTGTCTCCCTAAACCCAAAGAGGACAGTTGACATCTTAAATGTGGGAGCGGTTGGGGAACCTATTGCTAGAGTTTCAGCCAGACCCACAGAAAAACCTTTCCTAAACCTTGCTGCTTGTGACCCACCTGGCAGGTACCTATCTAGTTTTACTAGATAAGGTACATACCTGAGTATAATAAGTGTCAATAATAATTGGTGTTTGAACATTACAGCTGAACTGATAGCATTATGGTAAAAGCAGCAATATCTAGGATTTGTGAGTTACCAGGGCTTCCCTTCCACGGGGAAAAACTGGCATCACCTGGCAAGCAAGAGATCCCAAACACCCTGTGAGGGGAAGTCACCATTGTGCAGCTCCAAGGTCCATGGCTTGGTGGGTGTGGGGTTTGGTTTTAAGCTGAGAAGGCAGGTGGAGTGTCTGGCGATGGAGAAGAGGCTGGGTACAGAAACTGGGACAACCTTGTGCCTAGGAGCCAGGCCGTTGCCGAGGGTCTGCTCAGGCTGCTTGGCATGGAGAGGGCTCGGGAGGGGCGTGCAGGCACCCGGAGGAGCCGGTCCGTGCTGGGCCTGAATCTCCGTGACAGCGGGGGCCAGGGCACTCCCAGGCCCAAGGGCCGGGCGCCTTTGGCCGGGGGACGCGGGCGCCCTGCTGCCGACACCGGCCGGCTTCTCCTCGCCGCCCTGCCTCCATGTCGGGCGCGCATAAAGAACCATGTCATGCTTCAGCGGGGAAGGGAGGGCCGGGCGGGACTGGAGCGCTCTCTGCTCTCCTATTTTCATAGAAACCGATCTGTGTACCTAGAAAATAACAGGAAGGGAAAGCGCGGGGGG